>MU686002.1:38071-102143 GCA_026770625.1 Nicotiana glauca | reverse complement strand
CCAAACCCCCCAAGGCTAGGTTACATTGTAAAGAGCACTAATTAACTAAAAGCTTTTAAAACCTTTAGTATGTAGAGTATAAGATAAATCTGATTGGAGAATAGACTTCATTTTCTTGAGCACAATTTTCCGGATTAATTAACTAATCATCTTCATGGTTATGACCAATTATGTACATTTATTTGCTTCCATCTGAACGTGTTTAGTAGTGGCTGCATTCACATCAGACAGATATTTGTAGTCTTCAACATTATTTGTCCTAAGAGGATTACATTGTATATCTTCTTCTTTGACTAGTTTGACATTTAACAATATGCATGAGCATCTACTTATTAGTTAAGTTGCACTAATATATTTTAGAGGAATTAACTTTGTAATCAAAACAAGACTAATTGCTCACTTCATGTCGAAAGTAGATCATGAGCAAAGTACATGTAAGTATCCATTAGCATCTTCTATATATCTTCATAGTGATAGCTTGCATCAGAAATAGTATATAACGAGCTCAACTGATAGTCAAATTCAGACGTAAAAGCAGAAGATCTTTTTTTCTCAATGCTTTATTGATCTACTGAACTCCGACTTTTTATAAAAGTATAACATGGAAATCAGAATTTGTCTAAATTACAAGAAGATGGATTTTTTTCATTGTCCATCAAGATATTTTTTCCTTTAAAGAAAATATATAAAGAGGGAGGCATTCACCGCATCACACTATTAATTAAAGCTGCAATAATGCATTCTCTACAAACAATACATATTCTTAAATGCTAAATCTTTGTAAGATGAATGCACCTGCATGGTTTGTTACTAGATAGTTGTAATAACTCGACAACTACAAGTCCAAATTGATTAAATCAATCACTTTTTGTTGCAATTCCTGGTGATCAATCTTGTTCATATCGCACACCTGCAGGAGGATGGATCGGATGATTCATTACAGAAGGTAATGAATGCTTAAACTAGATTACGAAGCCAATTTACAAGAAACATATTAACAAAACATGAAAGAAAATTTTCTCCAATTATCTGAGCTCAAGTTATCCTATACTACATAATAGGATAAAGAACTTTTACATTATTAAATTTAACCGGTACATGTTATAATCTCTAATTTTCAGGTTACTATATGATGAAATTAGCCTATATATTGTTATAGGTTAACTAAACCTGATAGTATAATACCTTACACAAAATATGATTAGATCTCAATTCAATACATATAGAGTACCTCGATCTGAATTGTGTAGAGGGACCTTTGATTGACTTTCGCAGAGACACAACTGACGACATTAATCCCTTGTTTCAGAAGCTCCCGCAGCACTCTTGAAAGTGGAAAACTTTGCGATTTACAGTCAACACTGATTAAGATCTCTATGCCACCCTGCAGGCAGGGGCTTACCGTAACACAATCTGGGGAAAGTGTGAAATTATTTGATCTACAATTTCCAGTACTTCCATGTGGGATTGAATTGGGTAAAGACGACTTAATTAGCAAGTCTCTCCGTTTCTCCAATTCTTTGATGTTTGCTTGCATTTCCTTTATATAATTCACAGCTTCATGCATGTGGTCCGATACCGAACGCTTGCCCTATAAACAAACACAAACAGCTCATCAGATTAGCCTAACCAATACCTAAATTAATCTATTATAGCATACAATTAAGATATCCCAAGGCGGAATTATCTTCATCTAGAAGCTAGAACAAATAATGGTATTTAAGTTTTACCGAAGAGTACTAGTTAGGGTTATGATATACTACTCCATTAACAAGAAAACACCATATATGTGTGTGTAATGATATTACCTTGACATATTGCAGAGGAAGGAGAGAACGGAGGGAAGAGTAAAGAGCAGACATTTCTCGTCTTCTTTGACGTTCGATATCTCTATGCATAATTCTTCTAAGCTTGAAATCATCAGAAGGAGCAGGAGCAGCAGCAGCAGCAGTTTCATCTTTCTTATGATTTTGAATATTATTATCAGTAGTGCCTAATATTCTTTTGGGTAGTATCTTACTGACCTGAGTATTGTTAATAGTTAAAGGATCATGATGAGTACGTGTCTCCAGAGAAGCATAATCCATAACCAGATCATGGGAGATCTTGCTTTGTTGGCAAGGATTAGAGAGAATCTGAAACACCAACTCATCATTTTCTGGTAAAGAATACATACTCCTTCTTCTTCTTCTTCTTTCTTCAGTTGAGAAGTTTTCCAGCTAGAGGGTGATATGTATTTATATACTTAAGTGATATATATATATAATTGTAATATAGTGTAATAAAGAAGGAAAGATAGGTTTTTAGGATTGCGTGATCTTTTAATGGTCCTTAATTAAGATGCCATTATTGTCTGCCTTGTCTCCATAAACAAGAGGCTAAGGACTGACCTCATCAGCACCAAATTTTTTACTCCCTCCCCCTTCACAATAAGTGTGTCCAATTTGCTTTATCATTTTGTTTCAAAATAATTGTTTAATTGCGTAATCAAGAAAGAATTTAATTTATTTTTACAAAATAACACATATGTACATATCCCTAAAAAGTTTTCTTACTCCTTACATTAAATGTCTAATTAGGGGTAATTTAGTCATAGCAGATATTTTTGTATAGAATTTAATATTTTCTTAATGGGCGTGCTAAAATCAAATTGGATATTTATTATGAACCGAACTGGAGAGTATTAAAGCTATATCTTTGTCCTATAGTGTCTTTATTTATTTAATCGATACTGCCACTGTAAATTATTTATAATTGCAACCCCACCATTGTGGTCTCAGTGCAAAAATTCAGGAATTGTCTCCAAAGTTAACAAGAAATTGTTTACTAAAACATATTATAGTCTTCACATTTTCTAAAATATGTAAGTCAAACACAGAAATATAAAATAATCTTAACATTCTTGAAATCCTTTTTTTCTAGCCTAGGTAAATTTTCATCAGAGAGATTACATTTTATCTTTAGTGCTTTATTTTTTTGAAATATTCGTTTAAATTATTAATTAGAGCTGCAAATTAAAGACATCTAGTGTTTGCTAGGGCTTCTAGCTATGTTTGCATTCAAGCACGTTTAACCATCTATCTATTAGCAATTTGTATTTGTAAACTAATTCTGGAAAAAGATAGAATAACATATAAACGAAACTAATGCTAATCCAAGCTCACTCAATTCATAGTGTTTCCTTAAGGAATTTAATTCCCTCCTTGTACCCAAGGTTATGGATTATTTCCTCCCGGGATAGAACGAATTACACACTAGTATAGTGGTACTTCAAACCCCAGTATTTCAGTGAACACAAAGTTCGGTAGTAAATCACACTAAATGTTGCTTTCTTTGAAGATAAAACAATACAGAAGAAAGGAGGAGAACTCAGAAAATCATATGAAAATGAGAGAATGAACTTATATGTATAGCCAATGTTGGGCTGAAAACTGAAGAGGTGCAACTCTTCAAAATGGCTATTTATGCAAAATAGTCCTAGCATAAATGGCTAATTTATGTAATAATAAACCAGGAATTGAAGAGGTTCAACTACATAATCGAAAAATGGAAAACGGATAACGGGAAACTTTTAATATTTCGTTGGATTTAATATTAATATTCTGTTATTAAAATAGATTTTTAATAATATTTACTATTAACAAATAAATTTGGTCCAAAAAATTAATCAATCGATCATTTGACCAAATCCAAATTCGAATCCGAAGCCGAAGCGGAGCCGAGTGAGCGATGATGACGGAGCGAGGTTTGCCTTCTTCTCAACTCTTTAAGAGTTAGAAGAAGAGCAATTGCTTATATACCCATCAAAAATATCTTCCTCTTCCAATATGGGACAATGTCTCTTTGTCAGGTGGGGAGGGCGGAAACTTAAAATTTCACTTAAAATTTTCGTTTTCCTCCATTACTCATTCACCCTCTTTTAAGCCATATTAATGCCTAAAAAATCCAACAATCTCCCACATGAATGGGGAATGGCTATATCACGAAAATATGCATGAAATACTGTATGATTTGCAAGCAAAGATTAATTGCATCTGATAATTAGGTTTCCCTTTGAACTTTCCGTAGTGAACTTATGTCGAATATACTCGGTCAATCGGTAGATTTTATATCTTTGAACCGTCGAACTTTGGTGTATACCTAGACAAACATAAGTCACACAATCAACCATTAACCATCTTTGGTTCTCATTGTTCTGTTTGTTTCAGCCATGAACACCGCCTGATGTCATAAGTGCGTATAGAACTGGACTTACAAAGTTCTCCTTGAAGCGGATAACACTTCACACTTACATATGTGATTCCTAAACGTGTCATCTCATAGATACACTATTTAATATACCCTATATCCAATTTAGAAATTATTAAAATACCTTAATGCTTTATCCTTGGTACTGAACATTGTCTCGTCATGAGAATGGACCAAAATTTTAGTTGACAATGTTGAACCGTCATTAATGACTTTGTTTGATCTTCTTGAACCTAGATCTTGAGATATCTAGTCTTTTAGGTAGAGTTACCACCATAATGACTTGTTCTCGGCCATAGTCCCATCCTCCTTGATAATTTCTCAACTATCTCTCTAGTTAGGCCTTTTGTAAGTGGATCCGACACATTATCACTTGACTTTACTTAGTCAGTCGCGATAATTCCTCTAGAGAGTAATTACCTAACGGTTTTATGTCTTTGTCGTATATGACGAGATTTACCGTTATACATAACGCTCCCAGCCCTTCCAATTGCCGCTTGACTATCATAATGTATGCATATTGATACTAATGGTTTGGGCCAAAATGGAATATCTTCCAAGAAATTTCGGAGCCATTCAGCTTTTTCACTGGATTTATATAAGGCTATGTCAGCCTCCATTATAGAGCGGGCAATACAAGTTTGTTTGGATGACTTCCAAGATACCACTCCTCCACCAATAGTAAATACATATCTACTTGTGGACTTTGAATCATCAGAATCGGTGATCCAATTTGTATCACAATATCCCTTAATCACCGCAGGATATTTACTGTAGTGTAAAGCAAAGACCTGGGTATATTCTAAATATCCCAAAACTCATTTCATTGCCATCCAATGAGATTGATCTGGATTGCTCGTGTATCGACTCAATTTACTTATAGCACAAGCTATATCTAGTCGTGTAAAATTCATGATTATATTAAGCATCCCAATACACAGGCATAATCCAATTGTGATATGCTTTGGCCTTTGTTCTTTGCTAATGCAAGATTTACGCCAGTTAGAGTCTTTGCAAATTTAAACCCTAAGAGCTTGAATTTTTCAAGTACTTTCTTAATGTAATTTGTGACAATACCAGACCTTGAGGAGTCTTATGGATCTTAATCCCCAGAACTAAATCAGCAACTCCCAAGTCCTTCATATCAAATTTGCTAGTTAACATACGTTTAGTATCATTTATGTTGGCAATGTCATTACTCATTATTAACATATTGTCCACATATAAGCAAACAATGACTGTGTGATTTGGAACATTTTTAATGTACACACATTTGTCACTTCATTTATCTTAAAACCATTTGACAATATTGTTTGGTCAAATTTTGCATGTCAATGTTTCGATGCTTGTTTTAGTCCGTAAAGGTACTTAACAAGTCTACATACCTTCTTTTCTTTACCTGAAACCACAAACCCTTCAGGTTATTCCATGTAGATTTCTTCCTCCAAATCTCAATTCAAGAAGATCGTCTTAACGTCCATTTGATGAATTTCAAGACCATGCACCGCAGCTAATGTTACTAACATCCGTATAGACATAATTCTTGTAACTGGAGAGCATGTATCAAAGTAGTCAAGACTTTCTCGTTTTCTATACCCTTTAATTACAAGTCTTGCCTTAAATTTATCAATAGTACCATCATCTTTCATTTTTCTCTTAAAGATCCATTTAGAACCCAAAGATTTATTTCCAGGAGGAAGATCAACCAATTCCCATGTATGGTTGATCAATATGGATTCTATTATACTATTGACTACCTCTTTTCTAAATAATGATTCCGAAGTAGACATAACTTCTTTAAATGTTTAAGGCTCATTCTCCAATGAGAAAGTCACCAAATCTGGTCCAAATGAAGTAGACGTTCTTTGACATTTAGTACGTCTTGGATCCTCCTGATTAAATGTACTTTCTTTTATTTCTTCCCGAGGTCGTTTAGATCCTTCACAAATCGACTCACAATCATTTATATATGGATAAATATTTTCAAATAACTCAGCAATATCTGATTCTATAATCGTATTATTATGAATGACGGAAATTTTTGATATATGAACCAGAAATCAATATGCTTTACTATTGGTCGCATATTATATAAAAACAGAATCAACGGTTTTCGATCCTATTTTTATCCTTTTGGGTTTAAGAACTTGCACTTTTGCCAAACACCCCGACACTTTAAAATAATCCAAGTTGGGATTCCTTCCTTTCTATTTTTCATATGGAATGAATTATATTTTTCTATGGGATACTCGATTTAGTATTCGGTTAGCCGTAAGAACGGCTTCCCTCCACAAGTTATGTGGCAAACCAGAACTTATCAACAATGTGTTTATCATCTCCTTTAATGAATGATTCTTTCTTTCTGCAATCTCATTGGATTGGAGCGTGTAAGTGGCCATTGGTTGATGAATAATTTCATATTTTAAACATATTTGTTCAGAAAGAGATTCATATTCACCACCCCTATCACTTCTTATCATTTTGATTTTCTTGTTAAGTTGCATTTCAACTTCATTTTTGTATTGCTTGAATGCGTCTATTGCTTCATCTTTATAAGTAAGTAAATATAGCAATATCGAGTACTATCTTCAATAAAAGTTATGAAATACTTCTTTCCACCGTGAGATAGTATTGACTTCATGTCGCAAATATCTATGTGAATTAAGTCTAAAGGATTTGAATTCTTTTTAGCTAACTTATAAGGACGTTTAACATACCTAGATTCCACACATATTCGATATTTTGACTTGTCGTATGCAAACTTAGGCAACACTTCCAAGTTAATCATTTTTCTCAAGGTTTTATAATTGACATGACCCAAATGTATATGCCATAATTCATTTGACTCAAGTAAGTAAGACGAAGCTGAAATTTTATTATTATTCTCAACCACCATTACATTCAGCTTGAAAAGGCCCTCACTGAGGTAACCTTTTTCTACAAACATTTCGTTCTTACTTATTACAACCTCATCGGAAACAAAAACACACTTGAAACTTTTCTCAACAAGAAGTCCATCAGAGACTAAATTCTTCCTAATTTCGGGAACATGAAGGATGTTGTTCAAAGTCACCACCTTGCCATGAGTCATTTTCAGAAATATCTTCCCACATCCTTCAATTTTGGCCGTTGCAGCATTTCCCATAAAAAACGTCTCTTCGGGTCCAACAGGAGAACATGTAGCAAAGGCTTCCCTAACAATACAAACATGGTGAGTGGTTCAATAATCAATCCACCACTCCTTAAGATTTTCCACCAGGTTGCATATAGAAATCATAGCACACAAGTCAATTATATCTTCATGCTTTTCAACTATGTTTTCTTGACCCTTCTTCTTGTCTTTCTTCGGAGCACGACACTTTGTATATTTGTGTCCATGTTTCCCATAGTTGCAGCAATTTTCATTGAACCGCTTCTTGCTTGGGTTGTTTTTCGGTCCAGAAGTCTGCTTTCTCTTTCTCTTATTTTGAAAAATATCCTCAACAATGTTTGCTCTCATTATTGTTAAGTTTTCACGGCCTCTCTTTTCAGCAAATTTGTTGTCCTCTTCGATTCTCAACTGAACAATGAGATCTTCAAGCGACATCGCCTTGCCTTTGTCTTTCGAGTAATTTTTGAAGTCCTTCCACAAAGGAGGCAACTTCTTAATCATCACTGCTACTTGGAATGCTTCATTGATGACAAGACCTTCAATGAATATTCTGTTAGTAAAAATACTAGAATTACTACTTTTAACATCAATATTAATTCTATTTATACATTCATCAAGGGGATCGTGAATAATCACTTACAATTCCTAGACTTAGGTAATAACAAACTTGCTACCTACCATTTTATAGTCTAAAAACTTAACGACATCAAATTTCTTCAACCCGACATCTTCAGTTTTGTATTTCTTTTCAAGCGCAATTCACAATTCTTTTGACATCTCCATGCCACTGTAGACATTATACAAATTGTCCTCCAGTCCGCTAAGAACGTAATTCTTGCACAGAAAATCAGAATACTTCCATGCCTTAATCACGAGAAAGCGTTCATTCTCTAGAGTTTCTTCGGGCAGAACAAGAACATATTCCTTAATGAACTTCTGCAGACTTAAAGTAGTCAAGTAGAAGAACATCTTCTGCTGCCACCGCTTAAAATCTAACTCGGAAATTTTTTCAGGTTTCTCCGCCGGTGCCAATACTAGTGTTCAGCTTGTCGGCGCATTGGCAGTTACCATCGGAAAAGCTTGGTTTCAGTTATCATTAGTTATTTCTGTAAAAGAATAAAACAAGCAAACGTTAAAATCACGTAGATTTTAATTTCTAACGGAGTAGAAAACCACAAAGGTTTTAATCTCCAAAACAGTGAATATAACACAAATACAGATAATATATTAAATATATTAAATTCCTTAAGCTTGTTATCTATCTGTATTTGTAAACTAATTTTGAAAAAAAATCGAATAACATATAAACAGAAAATGTAAACGAAACAAAAGTTAGTCCGAGCCCAGTGAATTTAAAGTATTTCCTTAAGGAATTTAATCTCCTTCTAGTATCCAAGGTTATGGATTATTTTCTTCCAGGATAGAGCGAATTACACACTAGTGTAGTGGTACTTCAAACTCCAGTATTTCAGCGAACGCAAAGTTCCGTAGCAAATCACACTTATTGTTGCTTTCTTTGAAGATAAAACAATGCAGAAGAAAGGAGGAAAACTTAGAAAATCGTATGAAAATTCTAAGAGAATGGACTTGTATTTATAGCTAATGTTGAGCTGAAAACTAAAGAGCTGCAACTCTTCAGAATGGTTGTTTATGCAAAATGACCATAGCATAAATGCCATAACATAAATAGCTAATTTATGCAATAATAAACCGGGAATTGAAGAGGTTCACTTACATGACCGAAAATGGAAAACGAATAACGGAAAACTTTTAATATTCCGTTGGATTTAATAATAGTATTAATATTTATTAATATTAGCCGAAATCGAGGGACGACGACGACGGCGCGAGACTTGGCTTCTTTTCAACTCTTTAAGAGCTAGAAAAAGAGAAATTATTTATATACCCATCAAAAACCTATTCCTCTTCCAATATGGGACAATGTCTCTTTGGCAAGAAAAGGGGGACTTAAAATTTCACTTAAAATTTTTATTTCCCTCTATTTTTATTTACCCTCTTTTAAGCCAACACTATCACTATTGTCAGTGTCCTTTTAAATGATACTCCAATACTTTTTGTTGTTGTCCTCTTTCCTCAATCAGAAATGTGTACTCAGTCCTTGAAATTTTCTATTTTTGATACAATAATATTTGGAAAGTGTCGAACGGTAATGGGTACACGTTTTCAAACATTAGACCAAGCACATATTCTTTTACCTAGGGATGAAGAAAGTATAATGGGGTATTCTATAGCCATTTGTAGAGAAATTTTATTGTGTGTGTCACTTAACTTTTACTGTGAGGTTCCTTTTTATCTTATAAATTTGTGCATCTCAATGTTACTCTTCTGGATTCACATAGGTCCATAAAACTGTGAGACAAAAAAGATGTCACATATAACTAACACAAAATAAAATTTTTCGGCATTGCACAATTGATGTTCTACCACGTGGCAAACTTTCAGCTTTTACTTTAGTTTAGTGCGCGCATATTTTATTTACCTAAAAATGTTGACAAAAAAACTCACGAATCGTTAACAACTAGATTAGGCCCCTTTTTTACGATTAAAGTGTTTGAATTTAAATACATATTTGATTATTAAGTCTCTGAATATGAACAGTGGACAATTTCATTTAAGAACTATTATAAATAAAAATTTAATTATGATATTTATAAATGAACATTTTAATGTCCTGTTTGCCTAAGTTTCTCCGAGGTCAAAAGCAACTTCTTCTTTTTTTCCAGAAAAAATTCTTTATTCTCAATGTTAAGGTGTTTGCCCAAACTTTTAGGAGAAAAAAAACGCGTTTGAGTTTAAGAAGATAAAAAAGTAGCTTCTTCTCAAAATTAAAAGCATAAGTTATCTTTAATTTTTCTCTTGGCAAAAATATCCTTAATAAAAAAATTTATATATAAAAATAACTTTACTCAGTTTGTCCTAATATTTAGCATTCTAAATGCAATTCTCCTAATGTATAAGTATTTTTATTCTTAGGATATATTTTTAATATATACTTCATCTGTTTTAGTTTATGTGAACCTATTTTCTTTTTGTTCCATTAAAAAAAGTATGACCCCTTTCTAAAAATTTAGCATAAATTTTCAATTCTACCATCAATGAGAAGCTTTTATAGCCACACAAATATTCCTTGCCCCTTTTAGACTTGTTTAGGACCATATATTCTAAAATTCTTCATTTTTACATAAATTCTATGTCCTATCAAACAAGTTCACATAAATTGAAGCGGGAGAGTATTGACTTTTGAGTGAACACGTTTACATTTATTAAATGATGTTTGATGATATTCCCATTAAGAAATAATGTATTTTTTAATTTTATTTTCATATTTTACTTAATAAAAATAAAAAGTTTAGTTATGGTCTCTCATAATAAATATTTAAAAATATATATTTACTTCAATAATATTAATTATGTATACAGCCAAAATCATATGCCTCTGATTTATAGGTTCGAGGTTCTGTCTTGAACCCGAGTTTAGGCGAGGTCGAGTTCGATCCCGATGGATCAGATCCGAACTCGAAGGTAGGATGCAATGTCCGAGGATCAAAGTACAATGGATACCGAAGTTAAGTATGCTCGACCACGAAGTTGTACCATTGTGAATTTGTAACAGCATGAGCTAGATTCTTGTCACGTCCCCAAGATCATGGCGCAAATCCCGGAATAGGATCGTACGATTCCATACTACGCGGTTAGACAGCTGTATTAAAAATATTCCTTAATATAAATAGGAATATACCTTATTTAGGGTTTCCCTATTATATAAAGAGGATCCCAATCATTGACAAGAATATACTATCCTACTTTTCTCTCTTACTGCTTATTAGAATTATCCTTTACATTTATTGTTCTTACTTGATTAATCTTAATCCATCTTGAGGTCACTAAGATCGAGGTCATTACTGCTGAGTAATATTGGTTCGATTCACTTGTTTCTCTCATTTCTACTTCATATTTCTTGATTATCAATTTGTATTGAACTAAATCACATATCTCTTTATAACAACAAATCAAATTTAACTGTTACTTGTATTTTTGAGGTAAGCAGTTTGACACCCACCATGGGGCTAAAGATGATAATGATTATTTCTTTACTGATTCTCATTACACACATTATTTTTATACTTTTTTTGTCAAGATCTTTTGACTCTCAGGCTGAAACATGTATAGCACACAAAATCACTCGTTCAAGATAACGAAGATCTTGGAGAAACAATGCAGGGGTTGGTGTACCACCGATAAATCCAGGGGAAGTGCCAAATGTGAAACCAGTTGATGTTAGTTCGCACATTGCTTTGAATTTAGATCTAGGCACGGACCCTAAAGGAAATATGCGCAGGGAAGCCCGATCTGGTGGCCAAAGAATAGAAGGAATGTGAGATGGGGGAATAAGCCTGCAAGTGATATTCGAGGTGCTACAAGCTCAGCAACTCGTTGCTCAACTTCAGAGTCAGAATAAAACTTCGAATACAATCGAACCAGTAAACTCTCGACGTATTGAACCGGCGCTGGAAAGGCCAGATAAAAGTGGCTCGGGGACTGACCTCATAATTACGAGAATGCTCGAAGAGCTCACTAAGAGGATCGAGTCCAGGGAAAAGAAATTTGAAGACAATGTCAAAAAAGTGAAAACTATTACTCCCGTGCTGACAAAATACCGGGGCTACCTCCAATTTTGAAAGGTTTAGACGCCAAAAGGTTCATACAAAAACTATTCCCTCAGAGCGCGACTCTGATACCCATTCCTAAAAAGTTTTGCATGACCGATATACCCAAATATAACGGAACAACCGTCCCCAACGAGCATATTATTTCATACACTTGCGGGATCAAAGGAAATTATTTGAATGATGATGAGATCGAATTAGTCTTGTTAAAAAAGTTTGGAGAAACGTCGTCAAAAGGAGATATAATTGGTATCACAACCTAGCTTCTAACTCTATTGAATCGTTTTCTATGTTAGCAGATGCCTTCGTGAAAGGACACGTCGGGGCCATAAAGATGGCCACGAGAAAATCGGACGTCTTCAAGATAAAAAAACGGAATGACGAGATATTAAAGGAGATTGTGTCCAGGTTTCAGATGGAAAGAACGGAATTACAGCCGATCTCTGATGATTGGTGGGGTACATGCCTTTATAAAGGGTTTGAATGAACAAAGTTTGATCTCACCTCGGCAGTTAAAGTAGAACTTGATTGAATATCCAGCTGTGACATGGTCAGATGTGCATAATCGTTACCAATCAAAAATCAGGGTCGAGGACAACCAGTTGGGAGCCCCCTAGGGTTCAATTCATCCTAACAGATTCGTAGCCAAGCCCCCGAGGGATGCAGAAAGGGAACCGAGATTCAACAAAGAACGATATCTGTAATGTCGATCACAGGAACAATGGCCCGAGTCGTAATGCCCCTCAAAATGATTGGAGAAATGATTGAGGCCAAAGTTCTCTAGGAATCATGAGTAAGAGCGGGTTCGATAAGAATACCGACCTCGCAGAGGCACCACGATTGTCAGAGTATAATTTCAACGTAGATGCATCAAGGATCGTGTTCTCTATTGGAAGAATCTGACACCAGGTGGCCCAGACCCATACAAATCAATCCTTCTCAAAGAAACCCAAATTTGATGTGCAAGTATCATGACACACATGGTCATAAAATCGAATATTGCAGGCATCTTAGGGAGGAGGTGGCTCGATTGTTCAATGAAGGTCACCTTTGAGAATTTCTTAGTGATTGAGCCAAGAACCACTTCAAGGAGAGAGATGCAAGAAAAAATGAGCTAGAAGAACCACAACATGTAGTCCACATGATCATTAGCGGAGTCGATGTCCCTTAACGACCTATATTCAAACGCACCAAGGTATCAATCACCAGATAAAAACAGACTTGGAGCTATGTTCCTGAGGACTCCTTATCATTCTATGACGAAGAAGCAGAAGTCATATCTCACCCACAAAATGACGCCCTAGTAATTTCTATCCTTTTAAATAAAATTCAAGTTAAACGTGTTTTAGTGGATCCAAGTAGCTCAGAAAACATAATCAGATCGAGAGTCGTAGAGCAGCCTACAATATCAGATTGTACTTGCATCTCGGGTCCTAAATGGATTCAACATGGCAAGTGAAACAACAAAGGGTGAAATTATCCTGCCAGTAAACGTAGCCAGGACCATGCAAGATACTAAATTCCATGTCATCAAAGGTGACATAAGGTATAACGCACTCCTCGAAAGATCATGGATACACAACATGAGGGTAGTGCCTTCAACTCTTTACCAGATGATGAAGTTCCCAATAGAGGAAGGAGTGAAAGCAGTCTATGGAGAGCAACATGATGCAAATGAGATGTTTGCAATCGAGGAAGTGGTATCGATACCAGAGCCTTCGACCTAGGAGAAACCGAGCATCGAAGGTTAATACACGGCCAAATAGCAATCGCCGTCTCC
The DNA here is from genome assembly GCA_026770625.1 of Nicotiana glauca. Classification (NCBI taxonomy): domain Eukaryota; kingdom Viridiplantae; phylum Streptophyta; class Magnoliopsida; order Solanales; family Solanaceae; genus Nicotiana; species Nicotiana glauca. The sequence continues at coordinate 88,276 of MU686002.1, read as the reverse complement.
AGCCTCGATGGAATCAGAGCAACATGTAATCGAAGATAAAGAAGAGGATTTCCTTACTCTGCGAACCTTCTTCATTCCCGAAGAGTCTGATGCAACCAAATCAATTGTCGATGAGTTGGAGTAGGTCATTATGATCGAATATTTACCCGAGAGAAAGGTATACCTGGGAACAGGATTGACCTCCGAACTCAGGACTTATTCAATTTCTTCTTGATAACATGGATTACTTTGGTTGGTTTCATTTAGATTTGATAGGGATTCCACCAAAAATCACCACATATCGGCTAAGCACCGACCCCAGGTTCAAACCGGTGAAGCAACAAAGGAGGCCTCAGTCCGAGGTAAAACATGATTTCGTAAAAGATGAGGTAACCAAATTCTTAAAATACGATCTATTCGGGAGGTAAAGTACCCCGAGTGGTTAGCCAACGTAGTTGTAGTTCCTAAAAAAGGAAACAAACTTAGAATGTGCGTAGATTATACGGACTTGAGCAGAGCATGCCCGAAAGATTTTTTCCCATTACTAAACATCGATCGTATGATTGATGCCACAACTGGCCACTGATAACTAGGGATCTAGCTCATTTTACACTCCTTTTAACTTGAGTTTTGATTAAAAATATATACAAATAGTCCCAAAGGCTTACATGTTGTACTTGTTTGCAAGGTTTGGTAAAAAATGTGACAAGTGGTCAAAAATCTACTCAAAAAGGAGTAAAACATGTACAAGTACCAAGAACAAATCAAAGCACAGTGCAACAAACCCACCGATGCCGCAACCCATTTAGTGCGGTCCGCGGTGCAGAGATTCAGAGAGGTGCAAATTTAGAGCATAAAGCAGTGCGGTCCGCGGAAGTTTTCTTGCAGCCGCAATCCATTTTATGCGGTCCGCAAAGAGGGAGGTTCAAAGAGTTGGAAGTTTGAAGATAAAAGCCAATGCAGTCCGCGATCCTTTTTGTGCGGACTGCAGTTGGAGCTACCACGACTATGGTGAATTTTATGTGGCCTGCGGTGGCCAGATTCAGAAAAGGTATAATCAAGCCAAGAAGCCTCATTGCGATCCGCAGTGCATTTTATGCGGACCGCAGTACCTCATCAGGGGTATTTTTGTCCAAAAAATTTGGCCTAGTATAAATACTTTCTTTTTATATTTTTAGGTCATCTTTTGTAATCTAACTCCCAGATGAGCACGTGAACGATGGTTCTTGACTATTTTGAGTAATTTATAGTGGGTTTATTATTGAATCTTCAATTATTTGGTTGTAATCAAATTATATGGGTTATTCTTCATCTATTTGTTATTTTTCTTCCATTATTATGAGTAGCTAGACCCATTATCTAGGGTTGTGGCTCAACCCCAGTGTGCGTATTTGATGGATCTTGAGTTTTAGGGCTTGAATATTTATGGGTGTTTGATGTTTGGATAGCCCGAATTAAATGGTTAAATCTAGAGATTGTAATACGCACTTGTCCCTAAATTGTTTGCACAATTTTAATATCCAATTGGTCTTGAGGTATAGAGTGAGAAGTTTTGTGCATTGGTTATATCGTAATCCCCAACATAACAACGTTGCCTTAGATTTAAGAACCCGTCAAATATTCACCTAGGAGAATTCCATTTCCCTAGTGCCTCTTTAACCATTTAGAAAACCTTTCAAGCTTTTTATCTTAGCTTAATTTAGCATCTTATTAGCATAAAAATAGAAGTAATCAAAAGACCAAATATCATTGGAAGTACAATTAAAAGCACTACGCATTGCTAATTTATATAGGAATCCAAATCCCAACCAATTCTAGATACCTGTGGATTCGATCCCGACCATCTCGGGTAAAAGCTGCTTCGACCTCTCTTGCCACTTTGTAGTGGTGTAGGGTTGGCCCCGATCACTTTTTGGCGCCGTTGACGGGGAGCTAACAGTTTTGGCTATCTATCTAAATAGTTTTGTGTATTGTTTTTCTTTCATTTTGTGATACTAATCTTTGTTTGACGATAATTCAGGTACACAATGGCGGCAAACAACAATAATGACCCTATTGGAAATATTATTGCGGGGGAAGAGGTTGATGATGTCGGAGATGATAAGGTTCCTCTTGTATCTCAAGGACAACGGAGAGGCCTCCATGCCAATGCCAATGATAATATTCCAAACCCTCCTCCGCCACCTCCAAGAGTGGCCCCTCGGGTGCTTCCCAACCAAGGATATGCGAGTGCAATTATCCCTCCCAGGATTTGAGCAGGCAATTTTCCAATTACCAATGTGATGCTGAGCTTGCTGGAGCAGTGAGGGTACTTCACGGGTGCTCCCGATCAAAATACTTATAAGCACCTTAAATGTTTTGTTGATACATGTTGGGGGAGCAAGCAAACGAACATGTACGAGAATGCCTTATAGTTGAGATTATTCCCCTTCTCTCTTCGAGGGAAGGCATTAGATTGTCTTGAGAGACTCCCCAACCACTCCATCCATACATGGGATGATTTGGCAGACAAATTCATTGCAAACTTTTTCTTGTCGGGTCACATGGCAACCTTGGGGTATGAAATGTTAGCTTTCAAACAAGAGTATAACGAACCACTACATGAAATATGTGAGCAATACCGGACCATGGTGAAGGAATGCCCAAACAATGATATGATTGAGGCAATGGTACAACAAACATTCTACCGAGGTATTAATATAACAAATAAGTGCATAGAGAACTAACTAGCTAGGGGAAACTTCATGAACATGCCGTATGATCAAGCTTGTGAGATACTGGATGAGATGGCGGACACTTCTTCCGCTTGGCAAAGTACAGCAAATGTGCCATAGGGTGACCCTACGATCATTCACTTGCACAAGGAGCTCCATGATCATCGGCACTGTAGAACTGACAACAACTATGAACCACCTAGCAAAGGCACAATTACAACATGTTCAAGCTCTACGACAAGTGAATGCTATGGAGGGTGTCAATATGCTAGTTAACAAAAGAAGATAAAGAGGGAAATAGAACCAAGGAAGTTTGGATAAATACAAGCAGGATAGTGGTGGGTTTCAAGATGATGGGTATGAAGAACAGAATAAAGAAGTGGAATACGTGAACAATTATCAAGCCCAAAGGGGCAATTCTTCGAACCAACAACAATGAAGGCCCCAAGGCAATTGGGGAAATCAACAGCAAGGGAACAATAATTGGGGGCACAACAACTAAAATCCTAATTGGGGAAACCAAAGCAATAGTTAGAACAATTAGGGTAATTGGGGTAACAATAACAACTAGGGTGGGAACAACAATCAGGGTGGTTGGAACAATAACAATCAATGAAATTGAGGGCAAGGCTTTCAAAGGCCCCAATGTATCAACCGAACAATCCACCCCCATTTCCATCCCAAGGTCCTAGTTCATCCAACAACGACATGGGGAGAATTGAAATGATGTTCAAATAGATGATGAAGAAGAATGCTGAGTCGAATACCCAGTTGGCTTCCCACGATACTTCAATAAGAAATTTGGAGGTTTAGTTAGGCCAAATCTCACAATCCTTGAACACTCACCCTAAGAGGGCTCTACCTAGTGATATGGTAGTCAACACGAAGGGTGGGAACAATATTGGGCATGCAATGGCAGTAACTACAAGGAGTGGACGAGGCGGTGATGTGAATGCCTCTAATCAACAAGCAATTTTGAGTGATGAGGTTGAGTTGCAAGAAAATGAGGTGTCTTTGGTGGTTGAAAATGTGATTGATGAGAACGTGAATGAAGAAGTGAGGATTGATATCAAAGATACTGAGGTGGAAAAATAGAAAAACATGAACCCGCCTACGGAACACGTAATAAACATACCGGAAACAGGTATGCCTAAAGCCAAGGCACCTTTGCCAAGGCCACTTCCACCTTATCCTCAAAGGCTAGCGAAGTAGAAAAATGAGAATCAATTTAAGAAATTCATTGACATAATGAAGAGCTTATCCATTAATGTGCCTTTGGTGGAGGCTCTAGAACAAATGCCGGGTTATGCTAAATTCATGAAAGACTTGGTGACGAAGAAAAGATCCATGGATTGTGAAACTATCAATATGACCCACCAAGTGAGTGCAATAGTGCATTCAATGGCTCTGAAGTTAGAAGATCCCGATGCTTTCACCATTCCTTGCACCATCGAGAGTGCCGACTTTTCTAAAGCTCTATGTGATTTGGGGGCAAGTAACAACTTGATGCCCTACTCAGTTTTCAAGACATTGGGTATTGGGAAACCGAGGCCGACTTCCATGAGATTGAAAATAGCGGATAGATCAATGAAGAGACCATTGGGTATTATTTATGATGTTCTTGTCCGGGTGGAAAAATTTATCTTGCTGGCAGATTTTGTGATTCTTGACTACGAGGTCAATTTTGAGGTGCTATTATCTTGGGAAGACCTTTCCTTGCAACTGGAAAGGACATAGTTTGATGTAGAAGTAGGGGAACTCACTCTCCGAGCGGGTGATGAGAAAGTGATCTTTCATGTATATAAGTCAATGAAGCAGCCTAACAGCATGAAGTGTGCTCATTTGTGGATCTTTTCACGGCAGTGATAGTTGATGATACTAGTGCAATGATAAATGTGGAGGACCCTCTAGAGGAAGTTTTGTTGAATCTTGATGTAAATGAGGATGAAGGCCATTTGGAGTATGTCAATGCTTTACATGGAATGGGATCTTACTCTTATGAGCCTAGGAAACTCTCTTTGGATCTTGAGAATAGGAATACTCTACCAACAAAGCCCTCAATCGAGGAACCTCTGGTATTGGAGTTGAAACCGTTGCCTCCACACCTCAGGTATGAAGTCTTAGGCCCTAGTTCAACTTTGCCAGTTATTCTGTCCTCTTGTCGTACTAACATGAAGGTTGATGCCACTTTGGAGGTGCTCTAAAACCAGAAGAAGGAAATTGGATGGACTCTAGCTAATATTTGGGGAATAAGCCCCGCCTCTTGCTTGCACAAGATTATTCTGGAAGATGATGTAAATCCCTACTTGGAACATCAAAGGAGGTTGAACGAGGCGATGCAACAAGTTATAAAAAAGGAGGTGATCAAGTTGTTGGATGTAGCGTTGTGTACCTCCCATCTCTGATAGCTCTTGGACCTCTCCGGTGTAATGTGTGCCGAAGAAGGGTGATATGACCGTGGTGACCAATGCATAAAATGAACTAATTCCCACAAAGAAAATCACTGGATGGAGGGTGTGCATGGATTATCACAAGTTGAACAAGGTGACCCGTAAGGATCACTTTCATTACCTTTTCTTGATCAGATGCTTGACAAATTTGTGGGTCGTGCCTTTTATTGTTTCTTGGATGGGTATTGGTGCAACCAAATCTTGATTGCTCCGGAAGATCAGGAGAAGACCACTTTCACTTGCCCATATGGTACCTTTGCCTTTTGTAGGATGCCTTTTGGGTTGTGTAATGCACCGGCTACATTCTAGTAGTGTATGATGAACATTTTCACCGATATGGTAGAAGATATTTTGGAAATATTCATGGACGACTTTAGTGTTGCGGGAGACTCATTTGATGAATGCTTGAAGAATCTTGATAGGGTGTTGGCCCGATATGAAGAAACCAATCTTGTGCTCAATTGAGAGAAATGCCACTTCATGGTTGAAGATGGCATAGTCCTTGAACACAAAATTTCAAAACATGGCATAGAGGTGGAGAAATACAAAATAGAGGTGATTTCAAGGCTTCCACCCCCTACTTCTATCAAGGGGGTTAGATGTTTTCTTGGGCATGCGTGTTTCTACCAGAGATTTATCTAAGACTTTTTGAAGGTAGTGAATCCTTTGTGCAAGCTATTGGAAAAGCATGCTAAGTTTGTATTCGATGAGAGATGTATGCAAGCATTTGCAATTCTCAAGCATAAGTTGACCACCACTCCTATTATTATCGCACCCTGCTGGAGCTTGCCTTTTGAGCTCATGTGCGACATGAGTGATGTTGCAGTTGGGGAGGTTTTGGGTCAAAGAGTGAATAAAATGTTTCATCCCGCGTACTACACAAGCAAGACAACGAATGATGCCCAAATGAACTACACGGTGACTGAAAAGGAGCTTTTGGCTATTATGTTCACAATGGAAAATTTTCATCTATACCTCATGGGCGCCAAGGTCATAGTTCATACCGATCATGCCTCTCTTTAGTACTTGATAATGAAGAAATATTCCAAATCTAGGCTAATGCGATGGGTCTTGTTACTTCAAGAGTTTGATTTGAAAATTGTGGACCGGAAAGGTAGTGAAAACCAAGTGGCGGACCACTCGTCGCGCTTGGAGGAGGAGGGGAGGTCTTGTGATGGCCTAGAGATCAACGATTTATTTCACGACGAGCAACTACTTTTTGTGTCAATGAATGATATGCCATGGTTTGCGGACGTTGCTAATTTTCTTGTGTCTAGTATAATCCCGTGTGAGCTCTCTTCTAACCAAAGGAAGAAGCTCAAATAGGATAGTTTGGAGTTCTATTTGGATGAGCCATACTTCTTCAAGATTTGCACTGACAGAGTGATCCGGAGGTGTGTCACAGAGGAGGAGAAATTGAGTATCTTAGAGGCTTGTCATTCCTATCCCCATGGTGGCCATCACGGTGGGGTCAGGAAAACTTCAAAGGTTCTTAGTTGTGGGTTTTATCTCTCAATACTATTCTTGAAGTTGATATTTTTTTATGTATGGGCCCGTTTGTTAGCTCGTGCAGGAACACATTCATTTTTATAGTGGTTGACTATGTTTCAAAGTGGGTTGAAGCCGTGGCTTTACTTAACAATGAGGTCCGGAGTGTTGTTGCATTTCTTAAGAAGAGCATTTTTACTAGGTTTGACACTCCTCGTGCAATCATAAATGATAGGGGGTCTCATTTTTGTAATAGAGCTTTTGACACTTTGCTTGCAAAGTATGGTGTCAATCACAAATTTTGTACTCCTTATCATCCTCAGGCGAGTGGCCAAGTTGAAGTTCCAAACAAGTAAATCAAGAATATATTGTTAAAGACGGTCAATGCAAATAGGACCGATTGGTCAAAGAAATTTGATGATGCTCTATGGGCTTATAGGACTGCTTACAAGACTCCGATTAGTATTCTCCGTACTAGTTGGTTAGAGCATAAGGCCATGTGGGCTTTGAGGAAGCTGAATATTGAATGGGATGTGGTAGCAAATCTTTGTGTAGAGCAACTTAATGAACTTGATGAATTCCGATTTCATGCCTACTCTAGTTCGTCTTTGTACAAGAACAAGATGAAGTACTTTTATGACAAGTATGCTCGAAGCAAGGAGTTCAAAGTGGGTGATTTGGTTCTCTTGTTCAATTCTCGGTTACATCTGTTTCCAGGAAAGCTTAAGTCAAAATGGAGCGGACCTTTTGAAGTGGTGCTTGTGACTTCGTTTGGTGCACTTGACTTGAAAAACAAAAATGGAGAGATCTTTAGAGTTAATGGGCACAGAGTCAAGCACTATCTTGGCAAGATTGATGACAGCCACGTGGTGGCAATGATCCATCTGAAGTGATTTGATGGTAACATGCATCGTGCCGCGATGTTAAATCAGGAGCTTCTTGGGAGGCAACCCATGTGTCTTTCTTTTTATTTTTCTTTGATCTTCTTTTTAGTATAGGATTTGCTTTTGGACTAATTGGTTGTGAGATGTGTGTAGGAGTGTTTTGATGCAGTTCAGGACCAGGTTGGAAAAAATGTGCTCTCTGAAGTTTGCACTGCGACCGCATTGCATTTCTTGCGTCCGCAAAGGCCTTAGTCCGGGGGCAACAAATCAATGCAGTTCGCAGTATTGATTGGTAAAGAATAGGGTTCTCTAAAGTTTTCCACCGCGTCTACAAAGCATTTTGTGCGGTCCGCGATGGACCACTGCAGCCACGGAGTATCTCTTACGGTTCACAGTGGACAACTCCCCAATGCTTCATGATTCTGATCACTGCGGACTGCAGTGCCATTTTGTGCGGTCCGTGGTGGGTAAGTGAAGTGGGCCCCAAGTCCTTTTTCTATAAATAGGACCTGAGGCCTTCATTTAAAACTTTTCGTTCATTTGCTTACTAAATAGAAAAATACTGTTCATCCATGCCCTAACTACATGAATTCAATCACTGAATCTCATTCATCTATGTTGCATCCCGTTACTGGTACTTTTAATTCTCCATTAGTCTTTAATTGTGTTTATTTTCTTTTAATTTCTTAGTTATACATCTTCTTCTTCATTGTTCTTTAAATTTTAAGGTTAAGGTTGCATAATGTGTTTAGATTGCATTTTGTGCGGATCGCGGTGGTAAAACATCAAAGAGTGAGGGTTTGAGTACGTCGACCGCGGTGCATTTTGTGCGGTCCACGGTGCCTTACCGTGGTTGCATTACAATTCTTGCAGTCCGCGATGGAGTTAGAGAGTGGGTAGTCTGACCCCCACCCTAGTGTGGACTGCGGTGCCATTTTGTGTGGTCCGCGCTGGTCTCTTTACGGCCGCGCTTCATTTTTTTGCGGACTGCGGTATGCAATTCTACTTTACATCATCAACTGTCTGCAATCATAATCTTTACTGTTTCATCTGGTACTATGATACTAACAATTACAAATTGAATTCCACTTGTAGAAAATGGTCAAATCATAAGGCGGTGGAGGCAAACAAAAGGAAAGTTGAGTCCTCCCGGGGTAGGGGACGATGAATGATCAGATTGACCCCACAAGTCAGGCAAGCAATAAATGAAACTAGAAAATCAGTAAGGGATGCAGATAGAGCTGCTTCCAAGTCAGGAAGTGAGAATGAGCCCTCTCAGGAGGCGTCTGACTTAGACACAGTGCCAGAATATGTTCCTGACTGGCCAGAAAGGGCTAGATTGAGAGATACACCTCCGGGCACTCCTACTACTCATGCTTCAGTTGCTATTTCTTCTGAGTCATCTGAGGGCTCAGTTGGGAGCGGTTACAGTGCCTCTTCCACCTCACCTACAACTTCAACACTCGGTGAGGATCCCATAGAAGAAGAACAAGGAGGGGGTGATCCCCAAGTAAGATGGGTGGCTAGAACCAGAAAATCGAAAGCGTGGCAAGATAGGTTTGTAAGTGAATTGGCCTACCACAAGTTCAGAGAATGGTGGTCCGAGAGGAAATTGATACCTGAGTAGAAATTCATTACAAAGGACCTTTTGCCTCACAACCCCAACGTGCTAAGGCAGTTCAGAGAGAGAGCAGGCTGGGACTATTTCATAGGCCAAGTTGAGGATGCTAATGAGCACTTAGTCAAGGAGTTCTACACTAATGTTGCCCTATCAAAAAGGGCACTACAGTGACTAAGGTGCGAAACTTGACAGTGAAGTTTGGTAGGAAGACAATCAATGACTACCTCAACTTTCTGGAGGAGGATGAAACATTATACTTAGAAAAGGTAGCATTGGGTGAGGATGTGCGTCCGTGGTTAGCAAAGTTCCTGGTACTCCTAGGCACCACCCTAGAATGGTTGATAATAGGAGTCAAAATTTTGAGGAGTACTCTAAACTTCGAAGCAAAGGGTTGGGAGACGTTCGTGTGCAGCAGGTTGGATCCCACTACTCATGAGAACTCTCTGCCTATCTCTAGGGCAGTCTTGGTGGATTCTATCATGCGGGGTACCCAATCAATGTCGGTGATGTGATATCTAGGGTGCTCACACGGGTGGTCAATGAAGGAGATATGTCATATCCCTTCCCAATTTTTCTGACTATGTACTTTGATGACTTGGAGGTGGACAAGAGGAGGTTTGATGTGAAGGTGAGGCCAAAGTTACCTTTTTCGTGGTACAACCTACAGAATAATGACGACCCTAAAGGTAAAGATATGAAAGGAAAATCCACTCCTTTTACTAGCTAGTCTGAAGAGCCAGTAGTAGTAGCTCATACTCAGCCTTCTGCAGCTACCCCAGACATGGCCCCAGGACTCTCGACTACCGTTGCCCCAGATATCCCCTCATCTTCGACCTACCCATTGCCCACCCACTGCTTGAGCTAGACCCTTGCCAGTATCAACAACTAGATGTAGGCATCCACTTCTAAGTTGTCTGTGCTTTCTACCTCAGTGGAATCCCGGTCTATTCCCCCACAGCCATAGGTCCCACAGTCAGTGGAGGACACTCTCAAGGAGCTTCTGGACAACCAAAAGAAGCTCCTAGAGAACCAGAAGTTGATATTGGATGTTGTAAGTACTCACGGGAAAGCACTGATGGAGCTAGCCAAGGAAACAAAGAAGCGGAGAAAGACTCGAGCATCAAAGGATTCAGTGAAGGAGTTGAGGGTAGAGGTGGAGAGAATGAAGACTGCTGATCAATTGCCCTTGGAGCTAATATTAAAGGATCTGACCCCGACAGTCCATACTAAGCAGGAGTTAGAGAGGCCAGCAAAGAGAAAGAGGGTGATTCTCTGTGCTGATGATGCAGTGATAGAGTTGGCAGAGCCTCAAGAAGGCTCTTCTAGCTAGCCCCAGGTTCCAGCACAGGCCCAGGTCCCAACATAGACACAAGTTACAAGGACCCATTCACAGGGTCCCGAGCATTCCGAGGACCTAGGGACCAAAGCTCATGATCATATGCAGACGGAGGCTAATAGGGAGTTTTCTCTTTACTCTCTATCTTTTATTGATCTTATTTTGGTTAGTTAGCATTGAGGACAATGCTAGCTTTCATTTGAGCGGATAGCCTTATTTTAATGACATTGGGTTGTATATATGACACTACTTTCTTTTTTATGCTTTGATTCACTTTTGTTATGTACATAATTTTACCATTGTTGTTCGCTTTTCATATTTTTACAATTTTGGTCTATATGTAAAGTTACTTTTTGATGTATATATTCATTCCCCCTTATGTATATTCGACAAAATCCCCTCTTGTACATATTCATTTTACTTTCTGTATTTTTTCCTCTTTACTAGTTTTTTATTTCATTTTGATAGCTTCTTATTTTTAGTTTTTGCGTGCAATAAGCCTTTGATTTTCTTAATGCCACGGTTCTTTCCAAAGGTGGAATTTGTGTGAACCGGGTGGCTCTTTCCGATGATGGATGGCATGACAACCTTCTTAAGGGTTTGAGTCTATTTTATTTTTTATTTTTGTCTAAATAGTAGCTAGTGAGTAGTGGTGCTTAGAGCAAAGCTTCACTTGGGGATAATACATTTGCCTTTGATCCTATGGTCAAAAACAAATTATTGTGTATAGGATGGTAAAAGTTGTGACCTTGAGACTCTTGTGTTGGCCGATAATAATCAAATGGTTTTTCGGGACCATTGTTTTGCTCAAATCTTAGCTAAGGCCATTGTGGTACCTTGACTCAGTCTCTTTAGCAATCCTATAGCTTGTGTGGTGAGAATTTGAAATGCAAATTCAAGTCCTGTGCCATTAGTCTAGAACTTGCCCTGAATGTTTGTCTAGGCAAAATCCTAAGTGTAGCTTGACTTGAGAAGTGATTATTGGCTCTCCTTGATCCAAATGATATCTTGAAAACACCCATAGCCTACCAATGATAATGTCCCTAGTCAACCCCTCTGAGCTATATCCGTTTTTGCTTCAAAAATCATGATACAAGCCTTTACACGTTTTGAAAAGACTCTCTCTTGGCACCCAATCTTTCCTTAGCACATGGAAAAAACATATCTTTGGGAGGAGAGACGAGGAATGCAACAAAGTGGTAAAAGGTACAAAATGAATAAAAGGAAAGGCAATGAAAAAGAAAGAAAATCAAAAAGTCAAAAAGAATGAGCAATATAGAAGAAATGTAGGGATGGAATAAAAGTAAAGTGATAAAAGGCGTGGAAATCCTAAAAAGGAGAAAAAGGTTTGAAATGAACAAGAAAGAGTGACAGTGTGTCTCTCTAACCCCTAAGACAGAAGTAAATGACTTAAACAGTCAAGAGAATGTGTGCCAAAATAAAGCAAATGAAGTGCTTAAGGGAAGATGAAACCTACTTAGACCAAATATTTCCTACCCCTGAACCAAAAGCCTTCATTATGACTCCAAAAAAGCCCTATATGATCTTGAGTTAAATGAAGCTTACATTAGTGGTGACTCACATAAGGGGTAAGCTTATGGTACTTAGAGCCGGACTTGTGACCTTTCTTTGAGAGAGATGAGAGTGTTTCTACTATTCTCGTTCTGAGTGTTATTGAAAGTGAGGTTTGCTTAAGGAGAGTTGCTGATGTATGAGTTTGGGCTCCACAATGGCCAAAGTTTTAGAATGAGTTTCCTTGATGGGTCAAGTCAATTCTTGATGCTCTTGTGTCGCACTAAAACTATGGTGCTTAAAATATGGAATGTTGTTAATGATTCATTTGAATTGAGGGCAATTGTTAGTCCCAATTGATGCTATATGAGGTCACTTCAGGTCAGCTGAATTTTCTTGGATTTACTCTTAAGGAGGTGGGTCTTATTTTATTTTCTTGAGGACAAGCAAAAGCTTAAATTTGCAGGAGTTGATAACTAGTGATTCTAGTTCATTTTACACTCTTTTTTACTTAAGTTTTGATTAGAATGTATACAAATAGTCCCAAAGGCTTACATGTTGTACTTGTTTGCGGGGTTTGGTAAAAAAGGTGACAAATGGTCAAAAACCACTCAAAAAGGAGTGAACCATGCACAAGTTAAAGCACAGTGCAACAGACCCACCGCGGCCGCAACCCATTTAGTGCGGTCCGCGGTGAGGAGATTCAGATAGGTGCAAATTTGGAGCTTAAAGCAGTGCGGTCTGTGGAGGTTTTCTTGCGGACGTAAAAGCCTCTTTGGGTCTGCAATCCATTTTATGCGGCCCGCAAAGAGGGAGGTTCAGGGAGTTGGAAGTTTGAAGATAAAGCAATGCGGTCCGCAGTCCTTTTTGTGCGAACCACAGTTGAAGACACTGCGGCCGTGGTGCATTTTATGCGGCCCACAATGGCCAGATTCAGAGAAGGTATAATTAAGACAAGAAGCCTCATTGCGGTCCGTGGTGTATTTTAGGCGGACCACAATATCTCGCCAGGGGTATTTTTGTCCAGAAAAATTCGGCTCAGTACAAATACTTTTTTTTCACATTTTAGGCCATCTTTTGTAATATAACTCCCAGCTGACCACGAACGATGGTTCTTGACTATTTGGAGTAATTTTATAGTGGATTTATCATTGAATCTTCAATTATTAGCTTGTAATCAAATTATATGGGCTATTCTTCATCTATTTATCAGTTTTCTTCCATTATTATGTGTAGCTAGACCCATTAGCTAGGGTTATGGCTCAACCCTAGTGTGGGTATTTGATGGGTCTTGAGTTTTAGGGCTTAAATGTTTATGGGTGTTTGATATTTTGAATAATTTTTGTTTTCCATGTTGAATTAGTGGTTGCAAACACCAATTTGTGCCTATTTGACTTGTGCTCTTCTTGAGACATAGAGCTTGAGTTTAGGAAAATTAGTCCAACAAGGAATTGGGGTGTATTCAAGATATTGATACCCCCAATTAAAGGGTTAAACCTAGAGATAGTAATACCTGACTTGAATCTAAATTGCTTGCACAATTTTAATACCTAATTGGTCTTAAGAAAGTCAATTAGGGAATAATCACTCAAACTACCAAGAGGTATAGAGTGAGAAGTTTCGTGCATTGGTTATATCGTAATCCCCAACATAACAACCTTGACTTAGATTTGAGAACCCGTCAAATATTCACTTAGGTGAAAGTCATTTCCCTAGTGCCTCTTTAACCATTTATAAATCCTTTCAAGCATTTTACTCTGAGCTTAATTTAGCATCTTATTAGCATAAAAATAGAAGTAATCAAAAGACCAACTATGATTGGAACTGAAATTAAAAGCACTACGCAATGCTAATTTAGATAGGAATCAAAATCCCAAACAATTCTAGCTCCCTGCGAATTCGATCCCGGCCATCTCGAGTAAAAGTTGCTTCGACCACTCTTGCCACTTTGTAGTGGTATAGGGTTGGCCCCGATCAGCCACGAAACCCTAACCTTTCTCGATTCCTACTGTGGGTACAATCAAATTTAGATGAACCTGGAGGACCAGGAAAAGTCTTTGTTTATTACTAAATTTGAAATTTATTGTTACAACGTAATGCCCTTCGGGCTAAAAAATGAAGGAGCTACATAAAACGCCTAGTTAACAACACATTCGAAGAACAAATAGGTAAAACAATTGAATTTTACATTTATGATATGTTGGTTAAGTCCCTGCGCGCAGAGGACCATTTAGTTCATTTTCAGGAAACATTCAAAATTTTGAGGAAATACAACATGAAGCTTAACTCGAAGAAATGTACCTTCGAGGTTGGCTAGGGTACGTTTCTCGGCTTCAATGGTATCGAATCGGGGTATCAAAATTAACCCCGATAAGATCAAGTCTATTGTGGATATCATAATTGTGGATAGCATAAAGGCCGTTCAAGGCTAACAGGAAAAATTCCTATCCTGTTTAAGTTCATTTTGAGGTCATCAGATTGAAGTCACCGGTTCTTTCCCTTTCTAAAAAAGAAATAGGATTTTGCATGGACCCCAGAATGCCAACAAGCCTTAGAAGAATTAAAGATATATCTATCGAGCCCGACTTTGCTTCACACCTCGAAGTTAGATGAAAAACTTTACCTATACTTGGTGGTTTCCGAGATAGCGGTAAGCGGCATATTAGTTCGAGAAGAGCAAACTATGCAATTCCCTATATATTATGTAATCTGAACTCTACGAGATGCTGAAACTAGGTACCCTCACTTAGAAAAATTAGCACTTGCATTGATAAGCTCATCTACAAAGCTAAAACCATATTTTCAATGACATCCCATATGTGTATACCCACTTACTTCCTTTGAAATGTTTTGTATAAGCCCGAGCTATCGGGCTGATTGGCCAAATGGGACGTTAAACTTAGCGGGTACAATATTGAATATAAACCCCGAATGCCATTAAACCTCAAATCCTAGCTGGCTTCGTGGTCGATTTTATGCCGACCCTCGTATACGAAGTGAAAAACAAACTCCTGCTAAGTTTGGGTACATTGTGGGGGTATGGACCCTTTTCATAGACAATGCCTCGAATGTGAAAGGATCTGGGCTTGGAATTCTCTTGAAGCCACCCACGGGTGATACCATTAGACAATCTGTTAAAACTTCTAGATTGACTAAAAATGAGGCCGAGTATGAGGCCATGATTGTAGGTCTTGAACTAGCTAAAAGCTTGGGATAAGAAGTCATCGAAGCCAAGTGCGATTCTCTATTTATGGTAAACCAAGTAAACAAAAGTTTAAAGTTCGAGAGGATAGAATGCAACGGTACTTGGATAAACTATAAGTAACTTTGCACCGCTTCAAGGAGTGGACTCTGGATCACGTGCCTCTAGAGTAAAATAGCAAGGCCAATGCACTTGGTAATCTGGGATCCTCGATCAAAGAAGATAACATCATCCCGGGGGCTTTCGTCGAGTTATTGAGGTCAGTGTTTGAAGAGGGTCATGCTAATATAAATTCAACAAGTTTGCATTAGTGATAAGTTAGGATTTTAATGTGTTTTATGCCCCTTCTTGCCTATGCTTTGATTATAAATTGCTACAAAATAGTCCCAAAATGCTCACAAGTTGTGCTTGATTGCAGGTTCGATCTACTAAGCGACGAAATGTCAAAAATCAACTCAAAAAGGAGTGAAACCTGCTCAAGGATCGAAGACCAAGAAATCTATGGAAAAGAGAACCTAGTGCGGACCACATAAAAGTGAATGCGGCCACATTAGGAGGTTCAGAGAGTGGGTATAATTAGGCTGAGGCTACACGGCCGCACTTTTCTTTTGTGCGGTCCGCGGTCAGGCTCCACGACCACACTAATCTTTTGTGTGGTCCACGGACATGACGTTCAGACACCTAGCAAATTTGGGCTTAAAGCTACGCGGTCGCGGTACTCATTACACGGTCCGCGGTGGTCACTTCGCGGCTGCACTACCTTTTGGTGCGGTCCGCGGAGCAGAGATTTAGAGAGGTGAAGACTTTTAGGGTTGCAAGAATACAGTCCGCGGTCTATAATGTGCGGACCGTGCCAACTCCCTCCGCTGCCGCGGTGAACTTCCACGCGGTCTTCGGTCCCTAACTTCAGAGAAGCAGAAATAGGAAGTCCAAGAGCCAGTGCGGCCGCGGTCGACCCGCACTGACCCCCAGGGGTATTTTTGTCCAATTTTTCCAGCCTAGTATAAATAGAACATTTTACCATTTTTAGGTCAGATTTTGTACTCCTGATATAGCAGCACTCATGAGACTCGGTTTTGTAGCCATTTTTGGCATTTTAGCATTAATTTTACGATAGATTCTTGTGATTTCTTTTTACTAATTAATTAATATGCTTATTTCTTTATCTATATCTTCATTTTCTCTTTCAAGCATGAATAGCTAAACCCATTAGCTAGGGTTGTGGCTCAACCCTAGTATGGGTAATTGATGGGTGTTGCCATCTAGGGTTACATTGATTATGGGTGTTTGTTATTTGGGTTGATTTTATGTTTCTATTTAAGAATTGATGGTTGCAAGCACTGATTCAACCTTTGTGGGTTTGACTCTTCTTGAGAAAGAGAGTTTATGACCCCAAAATTGACCCAACAAGGAATTGGGATGGACTTATGAGAAATGATAGTCCCAATTAACGGGTTAAATCTCGAGAGAGTAATCACCCTACTTGAACCCTAGTTTCTTGATCTAATTGGCCTACCCAATTGGTCTCGAGAAATTCAATTGGGAAAAATCACTCTCTCTACCGAGAGGTGTGAGAGTGGGTACAATTGTGCAACGTTTATAGCATAAGCCCCAAATATGTCAATCTATCCTTAGAGCATCAACCCATCAATTAGCCCCCTAGGTAATGTCACGACCCTATTGCCCTTCTTCCCATTAGATACAACTTAGTAATATTCTCGTAGCATAATTTAGTGTTAATAATTAGTTTTATAAAAGTAGATCTAAAATCAAAAACCAAGAATGTTTGAAGTGACATTAGGATTACAAACACATCTCTAGACTAGACAGAAAATCCAACTCCACTACTAGCTCCCTGAGGAAATCGATCCCGACCTCTATTCAGGTAAAAGCTATTACGACCCGCTCTTCCTACCTTGGTTTAGCGTAGAGTTGGCAGCGATCACTTTTTGGCACTGTTGCGGGGGAGCTAATGGTGTTGACTATCTGTTTAGTTAGTTTTGTGTTTTGCTTCTCTTCCCTTATTGTTTACTAATTTTGTTTGTGTCGATCAATCAGGTACAATTGGCTCTTAATTGTAATGACCCTCTTTGGCAATAACATGGCGGGGGCGGAGGTAGAAGATATTAATCATGATGATCTTCCCTTACCTCAAGCTCCACTTAGAGGCCGTCAGGCCAATGACAACAATCCTATTCCAGATCCTCCTCCGCCACCGCCAGGAGTGGCTCCCAGAGTTTAACCAAATCAAGGATACGTCAGTGCTATTGTTCCTCCCCGAATCCGAGTGCGAAACTTTCAAATTAAAAATGTCATGTTGACCTTGCTCGAGCAAAGAGGGTATTTTACGGGCGCCTCCGATCAAAATGCCTACAAGCACTTTAAGGGATTCGTTGATACATGCTGGGGTAGAAAGCAAACAAACGTGTCCGAGGATGCATTGAGATTGAGTTTTTTCCCATTTTCTCTTCGGGGTAAGGCGTTGGATTGGTTAGAAAGGCTCCCCAATCATTCTATCACCATATGGGATAAATTGGCGGACAAATTTATTGCCAAGTTCTTTTCTCCAAGTTATATGGCGGCCCTTAGGGATGAAATCCTAGCCTTCAAGAAAGAGCCAACGGAACCTTTGCACGAGATATGGGAAAGATATAGAACAATATGAATGAGTGCCCTAATAACGACATGACCAAGGCGATATTACAACAAACTTTTTATCGGGGCATCAACACCACGAATCAGTGCATTGTGAACCAATTGGCCGGAGGGAACTTTATGAAACTTTCTTACCAAGAGGCATGTAATGTACTTGATGAAATGGCCGACACCTCTTTGGCATGGCAAAGCCGAGAAGATGTGCCCCAAGGTGATCCCACGGTCACCCATTTGCACAAGGAATTGCACGATCATGTCCAAGCTATTGTCGAGCTTACAACAACTATGAATCAATTGGTGAAGGCTCAATTGCAACAAGTCCAAAACCTGCGCCAGGTCAATGCAATGGAAGGTGTTTCTATGTTGAAAAGGAGGCAAAGAGGGAAACAACAACCTCAAGGTAATTGTGAGCAATTTGACAACAAAAATGATGGTGGTGGTTATTCGAATGAGTTCTATGATGATCAAAGCGAAGAAGTTCAATATGTCAATAACTACCATGGGAATAGAGTAAATCAAGGGAATCAACAATGGCGTCCTCAAGGAAATTGGGGCAATCAATAAGGCGGTGGTAATTGGAATAATAACAACCAACAACAAGGTAGTGGCAATTGGAACAACAACAATCAAGGCGGAAATTAGGGGAAAAACAATTCGGGTAACCAAGGGAATTGGAATCGAAACAACAACAATAAGTGGAATAACAAAAATGGTCAAGGCGGGTGGAATAACAATGGAAATCAAGGCAACCGGGGGCAAGGTTTTCAAAGGCCCCCGATGTATCAACAACGAAACAATCCACCTCCATTTTAATCTCAAGGGTCTAGTTCTTCGGGAAATAATATGGGAAGGATAGAACTGATGTTCGAACAAATGATGAAGAAGAACCAAGACTCCGATGCTCAATTAGCTTCCTACAAGACCTCTATTCGGAACTTGGGGATAAAATTATGCTAAATTTCTCAATCGTTGAATACTCGACCTAAGGGTGCTCTACCAAGTGATACGGTAGTGAACCCGAAGGGAGGTAACAATCATGTGATGGCGGTCACAACACGAAGTAGGAGAGGTGGTGATGTGCATGCCTCGAAAGGAAATCAAATCGTGGATGATGATGTTGGGTTCCAAGAAGATGTAAGTCCTATGATAGTTGAAGATGTGGTTGAGACCAATGTGAACAATGAAGTGAGGATAGATATTGATGAGGCCGAGGTGGAAACACAAGATGCCGTGAACCCATCTAGGGAACACGTGATTGATATACCCGAGCCGGTGGTGCCCAAAGCCAAGGCACCTTTGCCTAGACCACCTCCACCTTATCCTCAACGGTTAGCAAAGCAAAAGAGTGACAATTAATTCAAAAAGTTCATTGACATGATGAAGAGCCTCACAATCAATGTCTCTTTGGTTGAGGCACTTGAGCAAATGTCAGGGTATGCAAAGTTTATAAAATATTTGGTAACAAAGAAGAGGTCAATGGAGTATGAAACAATTAAGATGACTCATCAAGTGAGTGCTATCGTGCATTCTATGGCCCCGAAACTTGAGGACCTCGGAGATTTTACTATCCCTTGCACTATCGGTAGTGCGGATTTTGCCAAGGTCCTTTGTGATTTGGGGGCTAGCATAAATTTGATGCCTTATTCGGTCTTCAAGACTTTGGGAATCGGGAAACCTAGGACAACCTCATTGAGACTTCAAATGGCGGATCGATCAATGAAGCAACCCTTGGGCATAATTGATGATGTTCTTGTCCATGTTGATAAATTCATATTGCTGGCCGACTTTGTCATATTGGATTGTGAGGTGGACTTTGAAGTGCCAATTATTCTTGGGAGACTTTTCCTAGCTACGGGGAAGGCATTGGTTGATGTTGAAGTAGGTGAGTTGACATTCCGAGTGGGAGATGAGAAGGTGGTATTCCATGTTTGCAAATCAATGAGACAACCCAATAGCACAGAGGTGTGTTCATTTGTGGACATTGTCATAGTTGTGATAGTGGATGACACAAGTTCCATGATAAATGTTGAAGATCCTCTTGAGGCCGCGCTTCTTAACATGGATGTCAATGATGATGCAAATAGAGTGGAGTGCGTGAATGTATTTCATGGTATGGGTTCATATTCATATGAGCCTAGGAAGTTATCTTTGGATCTTGAAAACCGCAAAACTCCACCAACAAAGCCGTCGATTGAGGAGCCACCAGTGTTGGAGTTGAAGCCACTTCCTCCGCACCTCAGGTATGAATTCTTGGGTTCAAATTCTACTTTACCCGTTATTCTTTCATCTTGCTTAACTAACATGCAGGTTGACGCCACTTTGGCGGTTCTTCAAAAGCGCAAGAAGGCAATTGGATGGACCTTGGCTGATATTCGGGGTATAAGCCCTGCCTTTTGCATGCATAAAATCATCTTGAAGGAGGATGCAAGTCCTTAACTTGAACATTAAAGAAGACTAAATGAGCCGATACAAGAAGTGGTAAATAAAGAGGTTATCAAGTGTCTTGATGCCGGTGTGGTTTATCCAATTTCCGATAGCTCATGGACTTCTCCGGCCCAATGTGTGCCAAAGAAAGGAGGGATGACGGTGGTGAAAAATGACAACAATGAGATTATTCCCACTCTAACCATCACCGGGTGGAGAGTTTGCATGGACTACCGAAAACTCAACAAGGTGACCCGGAAGGATCATTTCCCGTTGGCGTTCCTTGACCAAATGCTTGATCGCCTTACGGGGTGAGATTTCTATTTCTTTTTGAATGGTTACTCGGGGTACAATCAAATTTTAATCACCGCGGAGGACCAAGAGAAGACCACATTTACATGCCCATATAGTATATTTGCTTTCTCACGGATGCCATTCGGGTTATGCAATGCTCCGGCGACCTTCCAACGTTGCATGATGGCTATTTTCACCAACATGGTGTAAGACATATTGGAGGTCTTTATGGATGACTTTAGTGTGGTTGGTGATTCCTTTGAAGAATGCTTGGTAAATTTGGATAGAGTCTTGGCCCGATGTGAAGAAACTAATCTCGTTCTCAATTGGGAAAATGCCATTTTATGGTCAAAGAAGAGATAGTGTTGGGTCACAAGATTTCTAAGCATGGGATTGAGGTAGACAAGGCTAAAATGGAGGTGATTTCGAGGCTTCCTCCCCCCACTTCTGTCAAAGGGGTGAGGCATTTTCTTGGACATGCCAGGTTCTACCGGAGGTTCATCAAAGATTTCTCGAAGGTCGTGAATCCCCTTTGCAAGTTGCTAGAGAAAGATGCTAAGTTTGTTTTTGATGAAATATGCATGGAGGCCTTTGAAATTTTAAAGCACAAGTTGACCACCACCTCGATCATTACCGCACCCAGTTGGAGTTTTCCCTTTGAACTAATGTGTGCTGGAAGTGATGTTGCGGTGGGGACGGTATTGGGTCAACGAGTTAGCAAAATGTTCCATCTCGTGTACTACGCAAGCGAGACTATAACTGAAGCTCAACGGAATTACACGGTGATGTAGAAATAATTGTTGGAAATTGTATTTTCCATGGAAAAATTTAGGCCATATCTTATGGGGGACAAGGTGATTGTGCACACGGACCATGCCGCCCTTAGGTATTTAATGACCAAGAAGGATTGCAAGGCAAGATTGATGAGATGGGTGTTGATTCTTCAATAATTTGACTTAAAAATAGTGGACCGGAAGGGAAGTGAGAACCAAGTTGCGGACCATTTTTCCCGGTTGGAGGAAGGAGGGAGGCCATGTGACAGCCTTGAGATAAATGGTACATTCCCCGACGAGCGACTTCTCTCTATGTCAATGTGTGACATGCCATGGTTCGCGGACATTGTCAATTTCATTGTGATGGGAATTATCCCGTGTGAGCTATCTTCCAACCAAAGGAAGAAACTCAAACGGGATAGCTTGGATTTTTATTGGGATGATCCGTACTTGTTTAAAATTTGCACGGAAGGTGTGATTAGAAGGTGTGTCCCAGAAGGTGAACAATTAAGCATTGTGGAGGCTTGTCACTCCTCCCCCTATGGTGGCCATCATGGAGGGGTGAGGACGGCTTCGAAGGTTTTGAGTTGTGATTTCTATTGGCCGACTTTGTTTAAGGATGCTAGTGATTGGGTAAAGAGATGTGATCAATGCCAACGAGAGGGAGGGATTTACAAGAAAGACGAGATGCCTCTTAACACGATTCTTGAAGTTAATATCTTCAATGTTTTGAGTATTGATTTTATGGGTCCTTTTGTTATCTCGTGTAGGAACACTTTGTCACGACCCGGATTTTCAACACTCGGGATTTGTGATGGCGCCTACTGATAGGAGTTAGGCAAGCCAAATAAATTTACTTCTTTTAGCAATTTTCGACCATTTAATAAAAGCAAAACATAATATGATAAAGTGGAAGTCTTAATATATAATAAACTGAAAGAAATGCGGAAGTTTAGCAGAATCCTCTACCCAAGAACTGGAGTCACAAACTAACGAACGTCTAGAGAATGCTAAATACAATGTTTGAATAAAAACATAATTCTGTTTGTTCCGGTACAAAGGATAACAATCTAAAGTAAAGATAGAAGAGACTCCGGGCCATGCGGACGCCAGCAAGGCTACCTCGGGATCTCTGGACTGAAGTCAGCTCCCAATCAACTACTGCTGTTCAAAAGCTGCTACTCTGGCGTTGTGATATGTGCAAAAAGATGCACAGAGTGTAGAATTAGCACAACTGACCCCATGTGATGGTAAGTGCCTGGCCTAACCCCGACGAAGTAGTGACGTGGCTAGACAGGACTACCAAACCAACCTATGCAGTTCGATATATATATATATATATATATATATATATATATATATATATATATATATATATATATATATATGTGCAATAGAAGAGAATACAAAAATTTATCATGTCAAGGAGGAGGGGAGCATGCTATAGGGGATGCGGCAATCCGGATAACAAAAATCAACAGATAGAAGGTGCAAATGTACAACTGCAATAAACGAGAGTAGGAATTAAACAGATCATGGCACGGAATGACCCTTCGTGCATCTGTAATCAAATCAGGGCACGGAATGTTCCTTCGTGCATTAATAATCAAAACATGGCACAGAATGTTCCTTCGTGCATTAATAATCAAACCATGGCACGTAATGTTCCTTTGTGCATTAATAATCAAAACATGGCACAGAAGTTCTTTCGTGCATTAATAATCAAAACATGGCACATAATGTTCCTTCGTGTATTAATAATCAAAACATGGCACGGAATGTTCCTTCATGCATTAATAATCAAAACATGGCACGGAATGTTCCTTTGTGTATTAACATATTCTCAACACAAATCGTGCACGACATCAACCTTCGTGCTTTATCACTCTTCCTCACCCAAGCAACAATCACAACCAATGGGGCGAGGGGATAGACAAACAGTAATAGAGGTCCCGGAAAGGGAAATACAAATAAATAGTTAAATCTCGACAAGGGAACAACTATATACGAATACAGCCTGGCAAGGGAATAATCACATTTATTTCTCCTTCTTTCTTTCCTTACTCAATAATTACTTTATCATTCGAGCCAACGCTCCAAAGAGTTCACAAATCATAGTTCTTTCTCATACTCTTCACATTATACAGAAGTCATCAATTGCACAAGGAAGAGTCACGACAAAATTAGAATAAGCACAAATAAGGACTCACGGTCATGCTAGACACCAGTGTATAGATATTCGTCACCATGCCTATACACCGTACTCAACAATTAGCAATTAGCAAACAATACTCTAATCCTATTCCCTCAAGCCAAAGTTAGCTCAAACACTTACCTCAACTTCCATGGCTAGATCAATCCATAATAACCGCTTTCCCTCTCGAATT
The DNA here is from genome assembly GCA_026770625.1 of Nicotiana glauca. Lineage (NCBI taxonomy): Eukaryota > Viridiplantae > Streptophyta > Magnoliopsida > Solanales > Solanaceae > Nicotiana > Nicotiana glauca. The sequence continues at coordinate 64,557 of MU686002.1, read as the reverse complement.
CGGCTCTAATTCAATCAAATCTATGAAATAACAACCTTATAATATCAATAATAGCTAAACAAATCAAACCCAATGCCTAAATATAGATTTCTAAACTTTCTTCCTAAAATTCCAAAATTGCCCCCGGGCCCGCTTGGTCAAAACACGAGGTTCGAACCAATTCCATATCACCCATTCCCCCACGAGCCCGATTATACAATTTGTTTTCAATTTTGACCCCAAAACGAGGTCTAAATCAAAGAAAATTAAAAAGCCCTAATTCTACCAAGTTCCCCCAAATTCAACCCTATATTACATGATTTGAGCCTAGGAATTCGATAAATGATGAAGGAAAGTGAAGGAAACAAGTAAAACCATACTTACCCAAGAATCTTTGGTGAAGAAGAGCTCTAGAAATTGTTTAGGGGTTGTGGAGAATAAGAGTTCGTGAGTTTTTGGGTGAAAACCCCCGTCACTGTTCTGTTTTAAAACTTAAAAGTCACTGGGCGAAATTGCCCTTCGCGTTCGCGGGAAGTGAATCGCGTTCGCGAAAGGTTATCAGAAAGGGCATCACGAACGCGTAGAAGGAAACAGGCTACGGTCCTGGGATTGGTCTACACGAACGCGTGGACCCTAACGCGAACGCGTGGAAGGAAACATCAGAGCTTCGCAATCGCGGTGGTATGCACGCAAAGCGAAGAATAAAGTGAAGCTGGGCCCTTATGGTCAAATAACCTTACGCGTTCGCGAGAGCTCGAACGCAAACGTGAAGAAATAAGGACACGAACCTATGCGAACGCGATGGTAAGAGTGCGATCGCGAAGAAGGAAATCCCTCGGCAAAAAATATCATATTTTTCTGCAACTTTTTACTAAGTTCAAAACACCCCGAACCACCTCCGAAACACTCCCGAGCCCTCGAGGCTCCTAACCAAAGACACACACTAACTCAACCACATCCTACGAACTTAAACGTGCGATCAACTCGCCAAAAATAACCTCGAAAACGAGGAATCAAACCTCAAAATCATCACTTTTTCATCAAACTTCATAAACTTTCATTTTTAGATATATAGATCCGAAACATGTAAAATGACGTCCGATTCCAACCAAATTTCACAGGAAGCGCTTAAACCACATATAATACCTGTACCGGGCGTGGGAACCAAAATACGGGCCGGATACCAACACTTTCTAAACCATTTTCATTTCAAATTTTCATATAAATTTCAGAAAAACAAGTTCTTTTAAAAATTCATTTCTCGGGCTCGGGACCTCGGATTTCGATTCCGGACATACGCCCGAGTCCCATATTTTCCTACGGACCCTCCGGGACCGTCCAATCATGGGTCCAGGTCCGTTTACCCAAAATGTTGATCAAAGTCAATTTTATTCATATTAATATCAAAATTTATCAATTTTTACACAAAATTCATATCTAAGCTTTCCGGCTACACGCTCGGACTGTGCACACAAATCGAGGCAAGCCTATTTGAGGTGTTTAAGGCTTCGGAGACATAGAATGAGTGAGAAAGCAGGTGATGACCCTTTGGGTCGTCACATTCTCCACCTCTAAAACAACCGTTCGTCCTCGAACGGACAAAAGAAAGAAGTACCTAAGTCGGGAAATAGATGAGGATAACGGCTCCGCATATCGGACTCGGACTCCCAGGTCGATGCCTCAGGGGGATGACCTCTCCACTGACCTCGTACTGAAGGAAAACTCTTCGACCTCAACTGTCGAATCTGTCGGTCTAGAATAGCCACCGACTCCTCCTCATAAGACAGATCATTGTCCAACTGGACAGTGCTGAAATCTAACACATGGGCTAGATCGCCGTGATACCTCCGAAGTATGGACACATGAAACACTACATCCACGGCTGGCAAGCTAGGCGACAAGGCAAGTCTATAAGCCACCTCTCCCACACGACCGAGAATCTCAAACGGACTAATGAACCTAGGGCTAAGCTTGCCCTTCTTCCCAAATCTCATCACGCTCTTCATAGGCGACACTCAGAGCAATACCCGCTCACCAACCATGAATGCTATATCTCGAGCCTTACGATCTGCATAACTCTTTTGCCGCGACTGAGCCGAACGAAGCCTATCCTGAATGGTCTTGACCTTATCCAAGGCCTCCTGAACTAAATTTGTGCCCAATAACCGAGCCTCTCCCGGCTCGAACCATCCAACTGGAGATCGACATCGCCTACCATACAATGCCTCATATGGGGCCATCTAAATGCTGGACTAGTAGCTGTTGCTGTAGGCAAACTCTGCTAAAGGCAAGAACTGATCCCACAAACCTCCAAAGTCAATAACACAAGCCCGGAGCATATCTTCCAAAATCTGAATAGTCCGCTCGGACTGACCGTCTATTTGAGGATGAAACGCTGTGCTCAACTCAACTTGTGTGCCCAACTCTCGCTGAACTGCACCCCAGAAATGCGAGTTAAACAGCGTACCCCGGTCCGAAATGATAGATACCGGCACATCATGAAGGCGAACAATCTCCCGGATATAAATCTCAACTAACCTCTCGGATGAATAGGAGACTGCCACAGGAATGAAATGTGCTGACTTGGTCAGCCTATCAATAATAACCCATATCGCCTCAAACTTTTTCTGAGTCAACGGAAGTCCGGTAACAAAATCCATGGTAATCCTCTCCCACTTCCACTCGGGAAGCTCAATCCTCTGAAACAAACCACCAGGCCTCTGATGCTCATACTTAACCCGTTGACAGTTCAAACAATGAGCCACATATGCAACAATATCTTCTTCATCCTATGCCACCAATAATGCTGCCGCAAGTCCTGATACATCTTTGCGGCGCCCGAATAAACGGAATACCAAGAACTATGGGCCTCCGCTAAGATCAACTCTCGAGTCCCATCATCATTGGACACACAAACTCGCCCCTACAATCTTAAAACACCATCGTTATCTAAGGTCACGTTCGTGGCACCTCCACGCTGCACCATGTCTCCCAGGACACACAAATGGGGATCATCAAACTGCCGATCATGGATACGCTCCAATAATGAAGAACGAGCAACCGTGCAGGCTAATAATCTACTAGGCTCAAAAATATCAAACCTCAGAAATCGATTGGCCAAGGCCTGAATATCCAAAGCAAGCGGTCTCTGGCTGACCGGAATATAAGCAAGACTACCCATGCTGGCGGACTTCCTACTCAATGCATCAGCCACCACATTGGATTTCCCCTGGTGATACAAAATAGTAACATCATAATCTTTCAATAACTCCAACCATCTCCTCTGCCTCAAATTCAACTCCTTTTGCTTGAAAAAGTATTGAAGTCTCTTGTGATCAGTGTACACCTCACACGTCACACCATATAGGTAATGCCTCCAAATTTTCAAAGCATGAACAATGGCTGCCAACTCTAGATGATGAACCAGATAATTCTTCTCATGGATCTTTAACTACCTCGAAGCATAGGCAATGACTCTTCCATTCCTGCATCAATACTGCACCAAGCCCAATACGGGAAGCATCACAATAGACTGTATAAGGCCCTGAACCTGTGGGCAAAACCAATACCGGTGCCGTAGTCAAATCTGTCTTGAGCTTCTGAAAGCTCGCCTCACACTCATCTGACCATCTGTACTGGGAACCCTTCTGGGTTAATCTGGTCATCGGGGCTGCAATAGATGAAAACCCCTCCACAAACCGACAATAGTAGCCTGCTAACCCTAAGAAACTCCAAATCTCTATGGCTGATGTTGGTCGAGGCCAGTTCTTGACTGCCTCAATCTTCTTCGGGTCCACCTGAATACCCTCTGTTGATACAACGTGACCCAGAAATGCAACCGAACTCAACCAGAACTCATACTTCAAGAACTTAGCATATAACTGACTATCCTTTAGAGTCTGAAGAACCACTCTGAGGTTCTGCTCGTGCTCCTCCTGGCTGCGGGAGTACACCAGAATATCATCAATAAAGATTATCACGAACAAATACAAATAAGGCCTGAACACTCGGTTCATCAACTCCATAAATGCTGCTGGGGCATTGGTCAACCCAAATGACATGACCAAAAACTCATAATGCCCATACCGATTGCGGAATGCTGTCTTAGGGACATCAGACACCCTAATCCTCAGCTGATGGTAGACATATCTCAAATCTATTTTTGAAAACACCTTTGCACCCTGAAGCTGGTCGAACAAATCATCTATCCTCGGCAGTGGATACTTGTTCTTAATCGTCACTTTTTTCAATTGTCGGTAATCAATGCACATCCTCATCGAACCATCTTTTTCTTCACAAATAACACCGGCGCACCCAAGGAAAAATATTAGGTCTGATAAAACCCTTCTCTAGAAAATCCTACAACTGGTCCTTTAACTCTTTCAACTCTGGCGGGGCCATGCGATATGGCGGAATAGAAATGGGCTGAGTGCCCGGAGCCAGATCAATAAAAATATCAATATCCCTGTCGGGGGGCATACCTAGTAGGTCTGAAGGGAAAACCTCGGGTAACTCCTGAACAATAGGAACAAAAGCAATAGAAGGGACCTCTGCGCTGGAATCGCGAACATACACCATATAACTAAACACCCCTTCTTGACCATGCGTCGAGCCTTCACATATGAAATAACTCTGCGGGTGGTATGCCCTGGGGTCCCTCTCCACTCCAAACGGGGCAAATCTGTAAAAGCCAAGGTCACGGTCTTGGCGTGACAATCCAAGATAGAATAATACGGGGACAACCAATCCATCCCTAATATAACGTCAAAATCCACCATGTCTAAGAGCAATAAATCAACACGGGTCTCAAGACCCTCAAAAACTACCGCACAGGAATGATGCACTCGATCAACCACTATAGAATCACCCACCGGTGTAGATACATAAACAGGAATACTCAAAGCATTACTAGGCATGACCAAGTATGGTGCAAAATAGGATGACACATACGAATACGTAGACCCAGGTTCAAATAGCACTGAAGCATCCCTATCACAGACCAGAATAGTACCTGTAATAACTGCATCTGAAGAATCAGCCTCTGGCTTGGCTGGAAGAGCATAACATCGGGGCTAGGCCCCACCTCTCTGAACCACATCACTGGAACGGTCGGCTGCTGGATGGCCTCTACCTCTGGCGGTCTGATCTTCACCTCTATGATCTCTACCTCCACCTCTATGACCTCTACCCCCGCCTCTAGTCAGCTGGGCGGCCTGTAGATCACCTGGTGCCTAAATCATGGGGCGAGGACCGTGCTACTGGGAACTACTCGAAGCGCGAGGGCAAAATCTGACAATGTGACTTGGGTCACCACAATCGTAACAAGCCCTCGACTGCTGAGACTTCTGACCCTGTCGACCTGAATGTCTACCCCGAAAACTCTGAAGTGTTGGGGCACTGATATGTGCTGATGGGGAACTGTGAAGCTGCTGGTCAGAATAATGCGGCTGAGAACCACGACCATCTGAAGTACAATGAGAGACCTGGAGAGCTGACCGAAAGGGCCTCGGAGGATGGCCTCTACCATAAGAATCTCTACCTCCAGTCGAGGTACCATTAAACCTACCTGCATGATGGGGCCTCTTATCTGACCCATGCCCACCTCCCCGTGGAAGAGCCATATCAACTCTATGGGCCGCACTGGACTCCTCCTGAAAAGAAATCTCACTTCCGGCTCCCATAGCCATCTGGAGACGGATCGACTGAATCAACCCCTCAATAAACCTCCGCACCCTCTCTCTCTTGGTGGGGAGTATAACAGTAGCATGGCATGCTAGATCAATGAACCGGGTCTCATACTGAGTGACTGTCATAGAGCCTCGCTGGAGGCGCTCGAACTGCCTACGAAGAGCCTCTCGCTGAGTAACTGGGAGAAACTTCTCCAAAAAAACTCTGCAAACTGGTCCCAAGTCGGAGATGGCGACCCTATTGGCCTGGCTAAACAATAGTCCCTCTACCAAGTCTTGGCGGATCCAGATAGACGAAAGGTGGCGAAGTCGACCCCATTGGTCTCCACAATACCCATAGTCCGAAGAACCTCATGGAAGCTTTATAAGAAATCCTGGGGATCCTCTGTAGAAGCACCGCTGAATGTGGTAGTGAAGAACTTGGTGAACCTATCCAGCCTCCACAAAGAATCTGCGGACATAGCCGATCCATCGCCAGTCTGAGTCATAATACCCGGCTGAACTGCCACAGCTGGCTGAACTACTGGAACCTGAGCCTGGGGAGCTACCTGCTTTGGAGTACGGGTAGCAGGAGTCTGAACTCCTCCTCCAGCCTGAGAAGTGGCTGGTGCTACTAGAAGCAAACCCGCTCGAGAGACGCTCTCCATAAAGCCTACCAACATGACCAAAGCGTCTTGAAGAACTAGGGTGGCTATGAACCCCTCTAGGACCTGATCTGGGCCCACCGGAGCTGCTGGGGATGGAACCTCCTCATCATAATCAACATGACGCTCCGCCTATGGGGCTGCTGCTCGGGGCTGAGCTCTGCCCCTGCCTCGTCCTCGCCCTCTGCCCCTCGTAGGAGCTGCTACTGGGGGCTCGGGCTGCTGTGCGGTAGAAGAGGAAGCATGTGTTCTCTCCATCTGTGAAAGAACAGAGTAGAAAGACAATCAGTATTGAGAAACAGATCGCACGACAAGAAAGAACAAAAGTGAAATTTTCCTAACTCTGTAGCCTCTGGGGGATAAATACAGATGTCTCCGTACCGATCCCTCAGACTCTACTAAGTTTGTCCATGAGTCGTGAGACCTATGTAACCTAGAGCTCTGATACCAACTTGTCACGACCTAGATTTCCCACCCTCGGGAGTCGTGATGGCACCTACTGATAGAAGCTAGGCAAGCCAAATTAATTTACTTCTTTTAGCAATTTTTGACCATTTAATAAAAGAAAAACATAATATGATAAAACGGAAGTCTCAATATATAATTAACTGAAAGAAATGCGAAAGTTTGGTAGAATCCTCTACCCAAGAACTGGAGTCACAAACTCACGAACGTCTAGAGAATGCTAAATACAATGTCTGAATAAAAACATAATTCTGTTTGTTCCGGTACAAAGGATAACAACCTAGAGTAAAGATAGAAGAGACTCTGGGCCATGCGGACACCAGCAAGGCTACCTCGGGATCTCTGGATTGAAGTCATCTCCCAATCAACTACTGCTGTCCAAAAGTTGCTGCTCCGGCGCTGTGATCTGTGCAAAAAGATGCACATAGTGTAGCATCAGCACAACCGACCCCATGTCTACCAAACAAACCTGTGCAGTTCAATATATATATATATATATATATATATACAGTAGAAGAGAATACAGAAATTTATCAAGTCAAAGGGGGAAGGGAGCATGCTATAGAGGATGCGGCAATCCGGATAACAAAAATCAATAGATAGAAGGTACAAATGTACAACTGCAATATCAACGAAAGTAGGAATTAAACAGATCATGGCATAGAATGACCCTTCGTGCATCAGTAATCAAATCAGGGCACAGAATGTTCCTTCGTGCATTAATAATCAAAACATGGCACGGAATGTCCCTTCGTGCATTAATAATCAAAACATGGCACGGAATGTTACTTCGTGCATTAATAATCAAAATATGGCACGGAATATTCCTTCGTGCATTAATAATTAAAACATGGCACGGAATGTTCCTTCGTGCATTAATAATCAAAACATGGCACGGAATGTTCCTTCATGCATTAATAATCAAAACATGGCACAGAATGTTCCTTCGTGCATTAACATATTCTCAACACAAATCGTGCACGGCATCAACCTTCGTGTTTTGTTACTCTTCCTCACCCAAGAAACAATCACAACCAATGGGGCGAGGGGATAGACAAACAGTAATAGAGGTCCCGACAAGGGAAACACAAATAAATAGTTAAATCTCGGCAAGGGAACAACAATATACGAATACAACCAGACAAAGGAATAATCACATTTCTTTCTCTTTCTTTCTTTCCTTACTCAATAATTACTTTATCATTCGAGCCAACGCTCCAAAGATTTCACAAATCATAGTTCTTTCTCATATTCTTCACATTATATAGAAGTCATAAATTACATGAGGAAGAGTCACAACAAAATTAGAATAAGCACAAATAAGGACTCACGGTCATGCTAGACACCAGTGTATAGATACTCGTTACCATGCCTATACACCGTACTCAACAATTAGCAATTAGCAAACAATACTCTAATCCTATTCCCTCAAGCCAGAGTTAGATCAAATACTTACCTCAACTTCCACGGCTAGATCAATCCATAATAACCGCTTTCCCTTTCGAATTCGGCTCCAACTCAATCAAATCTATGAAATAACGACCTTATAATATCAATAATAGCTAAACAAATCAAACCCAATGCCTAAATATAGATTTCTAAACTTTCTTCCCAAAATTCCAAAATTGCCTCCGGGCCCGCTTGGTCAAAACACGAGGTTCGAACCAATTCCATATCACCCATTCCCCCACGAGCCCGATTATACAATTTGTTTTCAAATTCGACTCCAAAACGAAGTCTAAATCAAAGAAAATTAAAAAGCCCTAATTCTACCCAATTCCCCCAATTTCAACCCTAGATTACATGATTTGAGCCTAGGAATTCGACAAATGATGAAGGAAAGTGAAGGAAACAAGTTAAACAATACTTACCCAAGAAGCTTTGGTGAAGAAGAGCTCTAGAAATCGTTTAGGGGCTGTGGAGAAGAAGAGTTCGTGAGTTTTTGGTGAAAAATCCCGTCACTGTTCTGTTTTAAAACTTAAAAATCACTAGGCAAAATTGCCCTTCGCGTTCGCGGGAAGTGAATCGCGTTCGCGAAGGGTTATCTGAAAGGGCATCGCAAACGCGGACGGTAAGACGCGAATGCATGGATGGAAAAAGGCTGGGGTACTGGGATTGGTCTATGCGAATGCGTGGACCCTAACGCGAACGCGTGGAAGGAAATAGTAGAGCTTCGCGATCGCGGTGGTATGCATGTGAACACGAAGAAGAAATTCAAGCTGGGCACTCATGGTCAAATAACCTTACGCGTTTGCAAGAGCTCGAACGTGAACAAAGAAGGACACAAAGCTATGCAAACGTGATGGTAAGAGTGCGATCGCGAAGAAGGAAATCCCTCGGCAAAAAATACTAAGTTCAAAACACCCCGAACCACCTGCAAAACACTCACGAGCCCTCGGGGCTCCTAACCAAACACACACACTAACTCAACCATATCCTACGAACTTAACCGTGCGATCAACTCGCCAAAATAACATCAAAAACGAGGAATCAAACCTCCAAATCATCACTTTTTCATCAAACTTCATAAACTTTCATTTTTAGATATTTAGGTCCGAAACACGTCAAATGACGTCCAATTCCAACCAAATTTCACAGGAAGCACTTAAACCACATATAAGACCTGTACCGGGTGCCGGAACCAAAATACAGGCCCGATACCAACACTTTCTAAACCATTTTCATTTCAAATTTCCATATAAATTTCAGAAAAACAATTTCTTCTAAAAATTCATTTCTCGGGCTCAGGACCTCGAATTTTGATTCCAGGCATACTCCTGAGCCCTATATTTTCCTACGGACCCTCCGAAACCGTCCAATCACGGGTCCGGGTCCGTTTACCCAAAATTATGACCAAAGTCAATTTTATTCATATTAATATCAAATTTCATCAATTTTTACACAGAATTCATTTTTAAGCTTTCCGGCTACGCCCCCGGACTGCGCACACAAATTGAGGCAGGCCTAAACGAGGTTTTCAAGGCCTTGGAGACACAGAATGAGTGAGAAAGTAGGTGATGACCATTTGGGTCGTCACACACTTACATTCTAGTTGCAGTGGATTATGTGTCAAAATGGGTTGAGGTCGTGGCCTTGCCCAACAATGAAGCTAGCAGTGTGATGGTATTTCTTAAAAAGAACATCTTCACAAAGTTTGGTACACCCCGAGCAATCATTAGTGATAGTGGTTTGCACTTTTGTTATAGGGCTTTTGATACCTTGCTCTCCAAGTACGGTGTTAACCATAAAATCTCTACACCTTACCATCCGCATTCAAGTGGCCAAGTTGAAGTATCAAATAGATAAATCAAGAGCATCTTGTCCAAAATCATCAATGCAAATCGGACCGATTGGTCCAAAAAGTTAGATGATGCTCTATGGGCCTACCGGACCGTGTACAAGACCCCAATTAGTATGTCTCCGTACCGGTTGGTATTTGGGAAAGCATGTCACCTACCGGTGGAATTGGAGCATAATGCTCTGTGGGCCTTGAAGAATCTTAACCTTGAATGGGATGTTGCGGTCAATCTTCGTGTGGAACAACTAAATAAACTTGATGAATTCTGGTTCCATGCATACTCTAGTTCGTCCTTGTATAAGGACAAGATGAAGTACTTACATGAGAAATATGTTCGTGGAAAGGAGTTCAAGGTTGGTGTTTTGGTCCTCTTGTTCAACTCCCGTCTAAGGTTGTTTCCCGGAAAGCTGAAATCAAAGTGGAGTGGGGCATTTGAAGTTATATGTGTAACCCCATTTGGTGCTCTAGATTTGAAGAACAAAAATGGTGAAGTCTTTAGGGTGAATGGGCACCGTGTCAAGCATTGTCTTGGGAAGATTGATGATAGCCATGTTGTGGTTGTGGTTCATTTAAAATGATGATGGTAACCTGCGTCATGCCGTGATGTTAAATCAAGCGTTTCTTGGGAGGCAACCCATGTCTTTTTCTTTCTCTTTGATTTTCTTTGTAGTTTAGGAGTTTTGAGCTAATTGGTTGTAAGATGTTGCAGGGATTGTGTTGATGCAGTGCAAAACAAGTTGGAACAAATTGAACAGTCTCTGAAGTTTGCCAGTGCGGCTGTGGTACACATTGTGCAGTCCACACTGGCATGGAACTAAATGAGTACTCTCTGAAGTTGCTCACCGCAACCGCATTCCATTTAGTGTGGTCCGCGGTGATCCTCCGTGGCTGCGGTCTGCTTTTGTGCAGTCTACGGAGGTTACCTACCAAAACTTCAATTGATGAAATCCAGCGCGATCCGCGATTGCTTTTGTGTGGCCGCGCTGGTATGTGAGGATGGGTCCCACGTCATTTTCTATAAATATAGCCCAAGGGCCTCATTTTACATTCTTCGAACTTTGAATCCTCAGAACCCTAAAATTACTGTTCGTTCTTCACTGAGTCTGTAATTCTTGCTTATGATTGTTTAATTGCACTTCATCTTTACATCTGGTGATATTTCAATCATCTCTTGTTCATTTAGTGATTAATTTTTGTTTTATTTTCTTACATTTAGCCCATAAATTCTATTTCTTCCCATTTTTCTTTATTTAGTTAGTTTAGATTAGTTTTCATGTTAGTTATAGGCTGCTTAATATGCAGATTGAGTGGGAAAGTGAGTAGGGACAAAGTAGGTGTAAAAAGTTGAACAAAAATGGCAAAAATGCAACCCTAACTTAGTGCCCGTAAACCCTAGGCTCTACGGCCGCACTCCTGTTTGCGCGGTCCGCAGTGGCCTGACACGGTCCGTGTTGCCTTTCTATGCGGACCGCGGTGTTCATTGACTGCAAGTTGACTTGTTCCAGCGCGGCCGAATTGCATTTTTGTGTGGTCCGCGCTAGCCCACCGTGGCCGCGACCCTATTTTGTGTGGACCGCTGTGGGGAGATTCAGAGAGCTGATATTCTAGGCCGTTGCCCAGCGCGGACCGCGATCGTCTTTGCGCGGTCCGTAGTGCCTCCAATGCGGCCGCTCTCCTATTTGTGAGGGCCGTGGTGCAGTGTTCTGTAACTGTGTTCTGCAATTTATTTCATTCACCAGTTTCACTGCCTGTGCTTAAACTAACAATGTTAGATGCGTGTGTTTGCAGATAATGGTTAAACAACGAGGTGGAAAGGGATCACAACAACAACAACCCGGGAGAGGTGGTTCCTCCCAACAGGGTAAAGGCAAGAGAGTATCAAAACTCACTCCCCAGGCTCGGGAACATAAAGAAGACCCGAAAGTTATTAAAAGCTGCAGATAAAGCTGCCTCCTATTCTTTCGGGGGTGAGTACATGCCATCCTAGGACATCTCCTCAGACTCAGTCCCAACTCACATAACCAACCCCTTCCACTTAACTGATACCCCCCCTGCATCACTCACTATCAAGAGGCTGGTAAATGTAGTTTTTGATTCATCTGACGAGTCAGCAGTCGGTAGTGGGAACGACTCCAGCTCCCTCACAGCTTCATTATATGGGGAGAGTGCAAGCAGAGATGAGGGTGGTGAGCCTCAGGTTGGGGGGAATTGCATGAACTAGGAAAGCCAAAGAGTGGGAGGATAGATTCATGAGCCAAGTGGCTTATCATAAATTTAGGGAGTGGCGACCGGTGAGGCACTTAATACCACAAAGGAGCTTAATTGACAATGACATCTTACCCCACAACCCTAATGTGCAAAGGGAGTTTAGAACTAGAGTAGGCTGTGAGTGTTTCATGGAGAAGTGTATTGATGGAAATGAGCACATGGTGAGGGAATTCTATTGTAATGTGGCCCACATCATCAAGGACATAAAGGTGACCAAGGTTAAAAACAAAAAGGTGGTGTTTGACCGGAAATCTCTAAATGAGTATTTAGGGTTCAGGGAAGAAGATGAGTATCTCTATCTGGCCAAGTTAGAGATGGGTGAGGAAGTTCTTCCATGGTTAGCCCAATACTTGGCAGTCCCAGGTACTGTTCCAGAGTCGTTGCAAGCAGGGACCAAAATATTCAGGAAGACCTTCAACTTTGAGGCTAGGGGGTGGTTGACTTTTGTGTGCAGTCGACTTGACCACACTACCCATGATCAGACTATTCCACTTCCCTGGGTTGTCATTGTTGTATCTATCATGGCGAGATACACTATCAACATGGGCAATGTTATGTCCTGCATCATTTCTGCAGTAGGGCTTGAGCATGACCGAAATTATCCTTTTCCCAACACTGTCACAATTTATTTCCGAGACCTGAAGGTGGAGAAGAAGAGATATGATGTCAAAGCCAAACCTGTGGCTCCTTACTTTTGGTACAATATGAAGGGCCCAGACAACCCCAAGGACAAAAGCTACAAGCCACCTGCCTCTGCCCCAACTGGCCAGTCTGAGGAGCCAGTTACAGTAGAGCCTTCTACCGAGCCTTCCACCATGGCTGCTGCCACCACAGTTGATGACTTGCCTCCAAGACCTTCCTCTACTGCTGGCCCCCGTACTTAAGCTGGCCCGGGGGCTCCATCTTCCCAGGCCCATCCCATCACTGCCCATCAGTTGAGCTAGGCAATTCATAGCATAAACAATTGGATGTCAGCTGCGACATCCAAGTTGTCTACTCTATATTCCACTAAAGAAGACTTAATCTACACCACAGACAGTTCAGATCCCTCCGTTTATTGAGGACACACTGAAAAAGCTCTTGGAGAACCAGGAAAAGATGATGAAGACACACGATGCCTTGTCTAAGGTAGTGGAGTCACAGGGCAAGGCTTTGAAGGAGCTTGTCCGGGAGCACAAGAAGATGAGGAAATCACGGGCTTCCAAGGAGTCTGTGAAGGAGCTTAGAGACGATGTGGACAAGCTATTGGCGGACCAGATGACTCTAAACTTACTATTCGGGGATCCAGCCCCAGCAACAACACCAGTAGAAGAGCCACAATAGGAGCAGATTCAGAGGCTTCCCAGGAAGAAGAAGAAGCTCCCCAGTGCAACTGAGGTGATCATTGAGTTGGCAGACCCACAGGAGGTCTCCTCCAGTTTGCCACATGATGCACATGACATCCAACCGGTCCAGGAATAGGCCCCAGTCCCCATAGCTGAGCAGCAGGAGACCGGGAACCAGTCTGAGGTTTCCGCACATACAAAGGACCCAGGGACCACTGATGATCCCATGCAGATGGACCAGGCCTAGGGAGCTCCTATATCCTTTTTTGTGATTTTTGATGCTTATTTGATAGTTGGCATTAGGGACAATGCCAGCTTTTATTCGTGCGGGTGCGCCCTACTTTTTTTTATTTGGATGATTGTATATATTAGTTGACTTAGTTTATGTTTCTGTTGATTTTCTATTTCGGGCTGTATATAACTTTACATTCAATACTTTTATCATACTTTTTATCTTCTACTTGGTCTGTATATAAAGTTATATTTTTGTATATATTCATCCCCCGTTATATATTCTAATCCCCTATTGTAAATATTCATTCTATTTCTATTTTCGTAAAAAAAATTCATTTTTAGCTTCATAGATAGGCTCGCAGCCTTTTGTTTATTTTTGGCGCTTTCAATAAGCCCTTGGTTTTCTTAATGCCACGGTTCTTTCCAAGGGTGGAGTATTGTGTGAACCGGGTGACTTTTCTCGATGATGGATGACGTGATAACCTTATTAAGGGTTTGAGTCCGTTTTTGATTTTTTTCTTTTGTTTTTTAGTAGTTTATATTTAAGGGTACCTCAAGCATAGCTTCACTTGGGCCTAACACATTTGCCTTTGATCCCATGGTCAAAGACAAGTGGTTATGTTTAGGGTGGTAAAAGTAGTGGCCTTGAGACTCTTGTCTTGACCAAACAAATATCATATGGTCTTTCGGGACTATTGTGTGCTCAATTGTGTCTAAGGTTGTTGTGGGCCCCCGAATCTATGTCTTTAACGATCCTTGAGTGTGTGAGGTGAGAAATCGAATCTTGAGTCTGATTTCCGAGCTAATGGTCTAGAACTTGCCCCGAATGTTTGTTGAGGCAAAATTTTGAGTGAAATTTGACTTTAGTGATTATAGGCTCTCCTTGATCCAAATAATAAGTTGAACAATTCCATAGCCTACCAATGATATAATCCCTAGCTAACCCCTTTTGAGCCTTAAACTTTCTTCTTTCAAGAACCAATGCTACAAGCCTATACCCGTTCTAAATTTTACCCTCTCTTGGCACCCATATCTTCCCTTGAGTAATGGCAAAGTCTAAGTTTGGGGGGAGAGACAAGAAAGGAAACAAAAGGGTAAAAGGTACAAAAGCAAAAGAAAAAGAAGGCAATGAAAAAGAAAAAAAGAAAAAGACAAAAAGAAAGCCCAATGTGAACAAAAATAAAAGGGGTTTCAAGGAAAACAAAAGTGAAAAAGTGTGGAAAAAGTAGAAAAAGGAGAAATGTTTTGAATTGCATAAGAAAGAGTGACAATATGTCTCTCTAACCTCTTGGAAGAGGTGAAATGACTCAAATAGTCAAGTGAATTGTGCCAAATGAATCAAAAGAAGTGCTTAGGGGAAGATTGAACCCACTTGAACAAAAACATATCCTACCCTTACCCAAAAGCCTTCACATTGACTCCACAAAAGCCCTATATGATCTTGAGTTGGGTGTCGCTCGCATTAGTGGATACTTACATGAGGGTCAAGAATATGGTACTTAGAGCCGGACTCGTGACATTTCCTTGAGAGAGACGAGTGAAGCCCCATTAACCTCGGTATATGTGCTTATACTCAAAAAGGTGAGGTTTGCTTAGGGAGAGTTGAGGATGTATGAGTTTGGGTTCCACAACAATTAAAGTAATTGAGAGAGTTCTTTGATGTAATGAGTCAATTCTTGATGCTCTTGTGTCATACTTGATCCCTAGTTTTTCAAAGTTTAAATGTTTAATGATGCATTCGTATTGAGAGCAATTGTTAGTCCCAATTGATGATTGTTGAGGTTACTTTAGAATAGCTGGAATTACTTGGATTTTATTTTAAGGGGTGAGTCTTATTTTGTTTGCTTCAAGACAAGCAAAGGTTTAAGTTTGGGGGAGTTGATAAGTCAGGATTTTAACGTGTTTTATGCCCCTACTTGCCTATGCTTTGATTATAAATTGCTACAAAATAGTCCCAAAATGCTCAGAGGTTGTGCTGGATTGCAGGTTTGATCGACAAAGCGATGAAATGTCAAAGATCAGCTAAAAAAGGAGTGAAACCTGCTCAAGTATCAAACGCCAAGAAATCTAAGGAAAAGAGAACCTAGTGCGGACCGCACAAAAGTGAATGCAGCCGCACTAGGAGGTTCAGAGAGCGGGTATAATTAGGCTGAGGCTATGCGGCCGCACTACTCTTTTTGTGCAGTCCGCGATTAGGCTCCGCTGCCGCACTACTCTTTTGTGTGGTCCGCGGACATGAGGTTCAAAGACCTAGCAAATTTGGGCTTAAAGCTACTCGGCCGCGGTACTCGTTACGCGGTCCGCGGTGGTCACTTCGTGGCCGCACTACCTTTTGGTGATGTCCGCGGAGCAGAGATTCAGAGAGGTGAAGACTTTCAGGGTTCCATCCATGCGGTCCACGGTCCATAATATGCGGACCGCGCCAACACCCTCCGCGGCCACGGTGCACTTCCACGTGGTCTGCGGTCCCCAGCTTCAGAGAAGCAAAAATGTGATGTCCAAGAGCCAATGCGGCCGCGGTCCATTTTGTGCGGCCCGCACTGACACCGCAGGGGTATTTTTGTTCAGTTTTTCCAGCCTAGTATAAATAGAATATTTTACCATTTTTAGGTCAGATTTTGTACTCCTCAGATAGCAACACTCGTGAGACTCGATTTTGTAGCCATTTTTGGCACTTTAGCTTTAGTTTTACGATAGATTCTTGTGGTTTCTTTTTAGTAATTAATTAATATGCTTAGTTCTTCATCAATTTCTTCATTTTCTCTTTCAAGAATGAATAGCTAAACCCATTAGCTAGGGTTATGGCTCAACCCTAGTGTAGTTAATATATGGGTGTTTCCATCTAGGATTAGATTGATTATGGGTGTTTGTTATTTGGGTTGATTTTATGTTTTTATTTAAGAATTGGTGGTTGCAAACACTGATTCAAGCTTTGTGGGTTTGACTCTTCTTTAAAAGAGAGTTTATGACCCCAAAATTGAACCAACAAGGAATTGGGATGGACTCGTGAGAAATGATAGTCCCAATTAACGGGTTAAATCTCGAGAGAGAAATCACCGTACTTGAACCCTAGTTGCTTGATCTAATTGTCCTACTCAATTGGTCTCCCAAGAGTCAATTGGGCAAAATCACTCTCTCTACCGAGAGGTGTGAGAGTGGGTACAATTGTGCAACGGTTATAGCATAAGCCCCAAATATGTCAATCTATCCTTAGTAGCATCTACCTATCAATTAGCCACCTAGGTGATGTCACGACCCTAGTGCCCTTCATCCCATTAGATACAACTTAGCAATATTATCATAGCATAATTTAGTGTTAATCATTAGTTTTATAATAGTAGTTATTAAATAAAAAAACCAAGAATGTTTGAAGTGACGTTAGGAGTACAAACACATCTCTAGACTAGACAGAAATCCGACTCCACTACTAGCTTCCTGAGGAAATCGATCCCGACCTCTATTCGGGTAAAAGTTATTGCGACCCGCTCTTCCTACCTTGGTGTAGCATCGAGTTGGCAGTGATAATTAGATGAAGATTGAACATTGTACCGAAGAATATTCGATGGGTCATTGGCGGTATTTTGGGGCCAGGTGACACCGATTATGTTCTATGGGAAATTCACGAAGGCACTTGTGGAAATCACTCCGGCATCGAGTCTTTGATTCACAAATTATCAGAGTAGGATATTATTGGCACAATATAGAAAATGATACTGAGGAATTTGTCAAAAAGTGTGATAAGTGCCAATGATTTGCACCGATGATCCATCAGCCCGGAGAACAACTCCATTCAGTCTTATCCTCTTAGCCTTTCATGAGATGGGGAATGGACATAGTCGGACCCCTACCAACGGCCCCAGGTAGAGATAAGTTTATTTTGTTCATGACTGATTATGTCTATAAATGGGTGGAAGCATAGACCTTCAAGTAGGTCAGAGAAAAAAAGGTTATCGACTTCATCTGTGACCATATCATATGCTGGGTCGGGATACCTGCCGAGATTATATGAGACAATGGAAAACAATTCATCAGCAATAAGGTAACGGAGTTCCTCGAAGAACACAAAATAAATAGGATCTTTTCAACACCATACCACCTAAATGGAAATGGACAGGCCGAGTCAACAAATAAAACTATCATTCAAAACTTGAAGAAAGTTTTGGACGATGCAAAAGGAAAATGGAGAGAAGTTCTACCTGAGGTCCTTTAGGCATATCAAACAACATTGAAGTCCAGCACGGGGTCCACTCCGTTCTCTCAAGTATATGGCTTCGAGGCCCTCATCCCTGTCAAAGTCGGGGAACCCAACGGCAGGTTTCAACATGCATTGGAGGAGTCAAATCATGAGTCCATAAATACTAGCCTCGAGCTACAAGATAAAAAATGATAAGCAACACTTATTCGGATGGCCTCACAAAAGCAAAGGATCGAAAGATACTACAATAGAAGGACCAACCTTCGACACTTCGGAATCAGGAACTTTATTCTACGGAAAGTTACCCTCAACACTCGAGACCCGAATGAATGGAAACTAGGCCCGAATTGGGAATGACCGTACCGAGTCCTCAGAGTTGACAAAGAATCTTACAAACTTAGCACAATGGAAGGTGAACAACTGCCGAACAATTGGAATGTATCATTACTCAAACGATATTATTGCTAAGGTATGGCTTTATCCTTTTGTCCATTTGTGCTTAAAACATACCCATTGCAGATTTTCGATCGAAGCTATCAAAGATACCATTTTGCACGAAGGCCTTAGGTTTTAAAGCATGCGTTGCAATCTTTTTCCCTTAGATAAGATTTTGCCACAAATGGGTTTTACCGGCAATGTTTTTATGAGGTAATAACCATGTGCTACCTAAGGAGAACTCAACAGTATCCAAGGCTTCTTTTCAATCATTCTCAAATATTGGGGGGCATCACCCTTGGAGGCCATATTTTCGAGGAAATACTTCACGATTAAAAGGTCCTGGATAGGAAAGCTTTGTAATGGGCCAACCGGTCAGATGAACCGTGTCCATATAGAATTGCCGAGCCCCGATGGCAAAACATGTACGTAGGTATCAATCATTTGAAATGCATTTATCACCCTTGGGGGCCATATTTTCGAGGAAAATACTTCACGCCTAAGAGGGCCTCGATAGGAAAATTTTCTAATGGGCCAAACCATCAGATGAACTGTGTCCATATAGAATAGTCGAGCCCCGATAGCAAATTATGTACACATGTATCAATTATTTGAAATGCATTCTCTTTATATCAAAAACACTTTGTGTCTCAAAGAAGTCTACTATTATATGAGATCTACACTTATAATCCTACGGGAAGCAGCTCGAGAGCCAAAGCACGAATCCAACCCCAAGATACTCGGGGATTGTCATCGACAGTCAACACAATCGAGTCATCGAAAACTTGAACTTATAAGACCTAAAAGAGGCATACCCTCGATATAAAGGCCAAGGACAACATACTCAGGGACTAACGTTCCGAACAAGTTCGAAAGGTTATCGGGAAACAAGTGCAAGATACATACCCAAAGGCTACGACAATATTAAAGGTTATGGCCAAAATAATGCAGCTCCGAGTTGTCCGACCTCCGCGATAAATTAAAGGCCTTCAAACACTTTGGAAAAATCGGTTAAACCAGTCTACCCTCGAAAAAAGAAAAATATAAAGGGCTTCGATAAATTCAGTCCAATAACATTAGCCTTTGAAAAAACCTCAAGAGGTATTCAATTATGTTTACAAAAATAAATTAATAATAAGGTTCCAATTCTTCGAACCTTCGAAAAATCGAATGGGTACGAAAAACACATGCTAAAGTATAACTAAATTTTCACTAAATCTTTTAGCCGAAAAGAGGCAAAAATTATATAGCCACTCTAGAGGCTGAATTGGCTGAACTCAAAGAGACTAAGGCTGATATAAAGCGGCTAAGGTTCGATCTAAAAGTGCCTAAGGGCCAAAATATATAGATTTCGAGACCTTGCTCTCACTCAACTCGGACTCAAAAGTCCTGATATCCCGAGCTCACATCGAATGAATTTAAGCTTAGATCGAGGATTAACAAAAGCCTTAAGAGGTATTATATTTATTGATTAAAAACCTAAAGGTTTATTATATTCTAGGTCCAAACAAGTACTCGAACTGATCATTTGAGTTATGTAATCAAATTTTCCACAAATAAGGACAAAATAAAGTTCAACACAAGTCAAAGTTGAAACGAAGAGGTCCTTTTGTATTTCAAAGAAATGTTTATAGAAGATATTTACAAAAACCGCGAGGGATCCTTGCACAAAAAAATACAAAAACAATGTAAAGAAACCTAAAGCTACTCCGGGGCCACATCTTCAGCAACTGAATCTTCAAGTGCCGCATCTTCGGGAGCCTCTTCCTCGGGGACTTCATCTTCGTCTCCCTCTCTCTTGGATCCACTGGCTGAACCATCCTCATCAGAAAGCAAAGTGGCAACTTCTTCTTTCAAAGTCTTTGCTATTTCAATATCGGCTTAGAAGTCGAAGCCACGAGCATAAACCTCTTCGAGAGTTTGCCTTCGGGACTGTCGCTTCGCATGGTCAAGTGCACATGATAACTTAACTTTGGCCGCAGAAGAAATATCCTTTTCCCAGGTGTTAGTTGCTTCAGCATCAGCTCGGTACGAAGATATAGTTGCCTCAACGTCGGATTTGGCATTAGCAAGCTCAGTAGCGGTATAAGCTCCTCGATTTTGCGGCCTCAAGCCAGGCTCTCCTCTTTCACACTTTGAAGCTGGCATTCGAGTAAAGCTAGCTGCTCTCGAAGAGTATCTTTCTCAGAGGCAAGACTATCCATGCCTTGCCTCCACCCCATGGTCTCGGCCTACTTCATCTTGAGCTCTTCTCGGAGCTGCTCCACCAACTCGCCCTTTAGTTGAAACTACAAATTAAAAGTGTTAGTATACTGATCGGGCAAATCCATAACAAAACATCAGAGGGTATATTACCTTTTCAGTAAGCTCGATTTGTTCTTGATGAGCCTTTTCAGTTCGGC
This sequence comes from Nicotiana glauca, assembly GCA_026770625.1. Taxonomy (NCBI): domain Eukaryota; kingdom Viridiplantae; phylum Streptophyta; class Magnoliopsida; order Solanales; family Solanaceae; genus Nicotiana; species Nicotiana glauca. Next base: position 43,625 of record MU686002.1, on the reverse strand, counting down.
TCGAAGATCGTTGATGTCCTCCTCTTTCTTAACATAGAGTGTTTTAAGATCGTCCCTCTCTTCCGAGATTTTATTAAGCTCGGCCTCACATCGAGCAAGTTCAGCTCGTAACTTGGAGAATGCTTCCTTATGAAGCACAACGACCTTCACAAAAAGGGATAGGTCAAACTCAGAACAACAAGGATAAAGCACAAGCGTAATTTTAAAGGATAGAAACTTACTTGTTTGAAGAGCCGACGAGCCTCATCGAAAATAAAAGAAGCATCTGGGTCGGGGCCATATTCGATCCCTGCAAGGCATTCTCAAAATATATCATGCCCTTCGTGGCTCATTCCCATATTAGGATTTCTCATGTCCCGAGCATCTCGGAATTGCCCATCGGAGAACTCAGGAATGGGTGGTGACTCATCCACATTGATTACCCTAAGTGATCCACTCGGGGCGTTCTCTTCTATTTGAAAGGCCTCGGGACCGAGCTCCTCGGTCTCACCTTCCAAATGACCTCAAACACAAGGTGCACATTTACCGCCTGAGGCTCTGGGACTTTGCTCAAACTCCCCTCTAAGATTTCCTCAGTTCTATAATGAACCGCATCAGCCGCCATCAGTTCGGCAGATTTCGAAGCATTAGTTCTTTCTCTTTTTCGAGCTACCGATAGGCAGTTGTCATCATCATCTTCTTCTTTCTATTCTAGCGTTGGGCCATTTCTGGAGATAAGGCCACAATATTGGCCTTAGGCTTTCGAGCCGCGCTTTTTTTGGGCTTTGGGGTATTTGCAGGCAACTCCTTCTTTCTCTTCTTTTATTTGGAAGGCTTAGGGATCTCTTCTTCACTGGTCGGGGTGGCTGCATAGAAACGGCATCCTTTGGATAGGTCACGCCAGCAATCCTCCGCGTATGAGGAAGTAGAGGCTAGTTTTTGGACCCAACCTGCGAGGTCTCGGACCGCGCTAGGAAACCAAGCAATGACTACACCATCGGAAAGGAGTTAGATTGAGAAAAAGATGAAGTCGAGAAAGAGAAGAGGAAGCAAGGTAGTAAGTTATTATCAAAAAGCATGTACTTACGTTTCATGTTCCACTCCTCGAAGAATGGCATCCTCTCAGCAGGAATTAGGTCGGAGGTCCTGACTCGAACAAACCTGCTTATCCACCCTCGGTCTTTGTCCTAATTGATGCTGGAGAAGAGAGATTTCAAGGATCGACGTTGTAGCTTTATCAAGTCACCTCGATAGATGCAAGGGTTGTACAGCCTGATCAGACGATTGAGGGTAAAAGGCATCCCCTAGACCTAGCTCGAGAAGTATCTGATCAAATGGAAGATTCGCCAGAATGAAGGGTAGATCTGGTCGAGCGTCACTTGATATTGTTGACAAAAAATCAAGAATAAATGGATCTATGGGACATAGAGTTGGATCTGCGAGGCCCAACATGAATGGGTAGGTATACACGCTTAAGTATCCCACTTTGTGTGTAGTGATTTCCTCTTCAGGAGAAGGAATCACTACATCTTTATTCTCTAGTTGCAGTCCTTCTTCGCCTGCTCGAGCTCATCTTTGGTTATCAAACAGCTGTATCGGGACATAGGCTCACATCGGCCTGGTGTCGATACAGGTTTTTCAATTTGGAAATCAGATGTTGTTTTACACAGTGGGGGAATGCATTCTTCGATGTGAGGTGGCACCACCGTTTTACTTTTGGTCGGCCGATGATGAAGAAGCTTTTTCTTTTTGCAGAACAGATTTAGATGTCTTAGACATTATAGTGTAGAAATTCAAAGAGAAAGGGTTAAAGGCAAACTAAAGAGAAGTATGAACTCATAGAAGTTGAAAGGGCTAATGAGATTTTGAAAACGATGTGAGAATAAAGTTTGCAACGTTGTGAAGTGTATCTATTTATAGAAGTCACTTAAGCGTATTAAGGATGCAAAATATCTATTCGTCAATCGCCTCCAATTAATGACTTTGAGAAGTGCACGAAAGCAACCTTTCAGCCACTTTAGCAGTTGATATCACGAGATTAGCATCAGGATCGAGGCATCGAGCATCAACTATCAAATCGTTTCTTATCGACCTACTCTAAGAAACGCGGGGACTATCTGTATACGATCAAAATCATATGCCTCTGATTTATAGGTTCGAGGGTCCGTTTTTAAATCGAGTTTGGGCGAGGTGGAGTTCGAGCCCGATGGATCAGATCCGAGCTAGAAGGTAGGATGCAATGTCCGAGAATCAAAGTACAATGGATACCGAAGTTAAGTATGCTCGACCAAAACATTTTACCGTTGTGGATTTATAATAGAATGAGCTAGATTCCTGCCGCGTCCCAAAGATTATAGCGGAAATTCTAGAATAGGGTCGTACGATTTCGTACTAGGCGGTTAGACAACTTTATCAATAATATTCCTTACTGTAAATAGAAATATACCTTATTTAGGGTTTCCCTATTATATAAAGGGGGCCTCAATCATCAGTAACATCATTGGCAACAATATACTATCCTACTTTTCTCTCTTACTGTTCATCAGAAATTGTCCTTTACTTTTATTGTTCTTACTTTATTGCTCTTAATCCATCTCGAGGTTACGAAGTTCGAGGTCATTACTGCTGAGTAACGTTGGTTTGATTCGCTTGTTTTTTTCAGTTCTACTTTATATTTCTTGATTATTAATTGGTATTGAACTAAATCACATATCTTTAAAACCACAAATCAAATTTAATTGTTACTCATATTTTCGAGGTAAACAAACTATTAAGTAAATCCTTTTATGTCCTTATTTGTAATTTGATACTTAAAATCCCTTCTTGAAAAGCTTGGTCAAACAATCAAAAGTATTTTTAGAATTAATTAGCCAAATGCAAATAGTTTTTCTCCAAAAATATTTTTTTCTAAAAGCACTTAGAATTATTCTTTCTTTTTTTGAGTTTTGTTCACATTTTAAAAAATACTTTTCAAGATAAGCTGATTTTAGAAGCTTAGCCAATTAGAAAGTGTTATATGTTGCAACAATGATTTATTTGACTTGGAGCTCTAAGAGTCAATGATGGTGGTCAGTGGTAATGATTGCGATGTGTGCTAGTTGTGATTTTGTTGTTATAAACATAATCGACCGATTTCAATAATAAGTGGTAGGGGTGACAAAATAGTTAAAAGAAAATAATTAATCACTCATATTATCCACTAAAAATGGGTTGGATAATAAACTTTTTAAAAACGGGTCAAATATTGATAAGAACCATATTATCAATTTTGAAAATGGATAACCAATGAGTAACTAATGGATAACCAATGAGTTTAAGTTTTACCTTTTTAAAACCTCAAATTGGGGTTCCTCAAGTTAGGGGGACTAAGAATTCTCCCAAAAGTAATCATATACAAGAAGTCATGGATAATATGGGTAACACATATTATCTGCTAGTTGATCCGTTTTTTATCCGTATTAAATATGGGTCTGATCGGATAATTGATCAGTTTTTACATTACCCATTTTCGATCCAAACTATATCCAATCCGATCCGCCCGTTTGCCAATCCTAATAACTGGTAATGATAGATATGGTTGGTGGAAATGGTTAGTGGTAGAGATGATTAATGGTAGAGACAACGGTCGGGATTGTAAACTGAATAGTGATAAAATGTCATCTTCACATGAATCTTTATATAACAAAGACGTAATGATCTTAAGATTATATGCAATATTTGAATGAATTAGGTCTATTATAAATAAATTATTTTAAAAGAAAAATAAATTAATTTAATGGCCTGGAATCTAAATTATTCATACACATGCCTCCATTAGATTAAAACAGGTGGGCTTACTACTAAATAATTAAGCATTTCATCTTAATTAAATAGTATAATAATTATAAAGTTATGTTTGTTTGTCATAACATAATTACAGTATAATTATTAGTATCATATTTGGTTGCACAAATCAAATTATATAATCAAATATTTTAATTCTAAAATAAAAGTTAGTTATAAAAGTTAAATATTTTTTCTCAATAAATATGTAAGTAAATTTCAACACGTGACAAATATATGTGTATACAATTGTAGATTGACAACTAATAATGTGAGGAATAATTGATGTCTTCAAATAAATAATATTTTAACTTGAATTAATCAGGAAAATCCCAGTGTAGATTCGAATATTTTACCAACTATATGAATATAATATGAAATTCTTGTACTTTTAAGATTAAAAAATACATAAATATATATTTATAAAGTACTTTTTCGTAATAAATATTTATACTAATTAAGAAAAAATAAACTACTTTTATTAGAAATTGCCAACACGATATGTCAATCGATTAACTACATAATTTATACAGAAAAATGTTAAAGCTAATAAATTTTTTAAGTTATCAGTAATCATTAATCAGAATTCTTCCTATAAAATAATTATTTCAGCAAAATGAAAAATGGAAGAGATAATAGTATAGAAAGTCATTGAGTTCATTACTATGACCAAGACATCAACCTACAAGTAGTACTAGTGTCTAAGATTGCAGCAATAAGAGAAAGGATTTTAGAAGGAAGAAGAAAATGTAAGGAGCAAGAATGTAGCTCCACCTTGAAAGAGAAATTTGAGAAAGATGACAGAAATGAAAGAGATCTTTCCTTCTTTTTTTTTAAAAGATAAATATTTAAAAAAGAAAAAAGAAAAGAATGTAAAAAGTCATTTGGTAATTCCATGTTAGCTGTAATTACCATCAATTTTTATCTTCTCTCGAAAATTAAAGAGTATAATTACTCATCCTTAATTACACTCAATTTCATATTAAGTCAATTACTTGTCAAACAAACAAGCCAAACTATATAAAATTACACATAAATCAAATTACATCGCTGCTTTCCAAACATGCTTTTAAAAAAGAATTTGACTCCAAATCTAGTAATGCAAAAGTACTTTATTTTCTGCTTTAAGGAATTATTATATATACTAAACATTATTTGGTGACGGGTGAAACTGATGCATGATTTATCGAAATTAAATAACTTTAATTCTGTCTTATTTGATCTCTGTAGTATTATTTTCTTTTAAGAAGATAATAACAATTTCTACGAGCTAGGGTGTCCTTCTAATAAAGAAATCTACGAATTGTACGTACATTATAGCTATTTTATTTTTAAGCTATTGACATTAATGCAGTTGGCAGAATTAGCATTATTAATGCCGGGTCAATAAACCCAGCAAAATTAGCACAAATAGGGTCAATAAACCAAATTAATTTACATTATTAAGGAGGTTTTATAACTCCATGATAGATATCTTCGGAAACTGTTTACAAGCTTTAGAATTTCTGTATGCCAACTGATCACGCCCAACTATGCCTTATAAAAAGGACAATGCGGTCATTGCAAATATAATCCGGTTTACAAGTTCGGAGTCAAATCCCACAGAGAATTAAGGTTTAGCTACAGCTGTTCACTATCACCAAGAAGACAAACTTAAACAATTCCTAACTTATAGACATTTAGATTCTTGTGTTTAACTAATTAACTAACAAATTAAACTACTAAATTAACAACTAAATATACTATGGGTTAG
>MU686002.1:3576-23879 GCA_026770625.1 Nicotiana glauca | reverse complement strand
TGATACATCTTTGCTGCGCCTGGATGAATAGAATACCGGGAACTGTGAGCTTCCTCTAGAATCAATTCTCGAAGCCCATCCACATTTGGAACACAAATGCGCCCTTGCAATCTCAGAATTCCATCAGCATCTAAGGTGACCTGCTTGGCACCTCCTCGCTGAACCGTGTCTTTAAGGACACATAATTGAGGATCATCAAATTGCCAATCGCGGATACGCTCCAATAATGAAGAGCGAGCGACCGTGCAAGCTAGTACTCGACTAGGCTCAGAAATATCCAACCTCACAAATCAGTTGGCTAAGGCCTGAACATCCAAGGCAAGCGGCCTCTGATCGACCGGAATATAAGCAAGACTGCCCATACTGGCTGTCTTTCTGCTCAAAGCATCAGCCACCACATTTGCTTTTCCCGGGTGATATAAAATGGTGATATCATAATCCTTCAACAATTCTAACCACCTTCTCTGCCTCAAATTCAACTCCTTCTGTTTAAACAGGTACTGAAGACTTTTGTGATCGGTGAATACCTCACATGACATGCCATACAAATAATGCCTCCATATCTTCAATGCGTGAACAATCTCCGTCAACTCCAGATCATGTACTGGATAATTCTTTTCATGAATCTTCAATTGCCTCAAAGCATAGGCAATAACCTTGCCATCCTGCATCAACACTGCACCAAGCCAAATAAGGGAAGCATCGCAATAGACAGTATAGGGTCCCGAACCTGTGGGCAAAACCAACACCGGTGCTGTGGTCAAGGCTGTCTTGAGCTTCTGAAAGCCCGCCTCACATTCATCTGACCATTCGAACTGGACACCTTTCTGCATCAACCTGGTCATTGGGGTTGCAATAGATGAAAACCCCTCCACGAACCGCCGATAATAACCCGCTAATCCCAAGAAACTCCGAATCTCTGTGGCTGATGTCGGTCTAGGCCAATTCTTGACTGCCTCTATCTTCTTTGGATCAACCTGAATACCTGATGCCGTCACAATATGACCCAGGAATGTAACTGAACTTAGCCAAAACTCATACTTTGAAAATTTTGCATATAGTTGGCTATTTTTCAGAGTCTGAAGAGCCACTCTGAGATGCTGCGCATGCTCCTCCTGACTGCAGGAGTATATCAATATGTCATCAATAAAGACTATTACAAACAAGTCTAAATAAGGCCTGAACACTCGATTCATCAATTCCATAAAAGCTGATGGGGCATTTGTCAACCCAAAAGACATGACCAGGAATTCATAATGTCCGTACCGAGTGCGGAATGCTATTTTAGGAACATCAGATGCTCTAATCTTTAACTGATGGTAGCCAGATCTCAAGTCTATCTTTGAAAACACCTTGGCACCCTGAAGCTGGTCAAATAAATCATCAATCTGCGGCAGTGGATATTTATTTTTGATAGTAACCTTGTTCAACTGCCGATAATCAATGCACATTCTCATCGAACCATCCTTCTTCTTTACAAATAATACCGGCGCACCCCACGGCGAAGCACTAGGTCTAATGAAACCCTTTTCAAACAAATCCTGCAACTGTTCCTTCAATTCCTTTAACTCTGGCGGAGCCATACGATATGGTGGAATAGAAATCGGCTGAGTGCCCGGAGCCAAATCAATGCAAAAATCAATATCCCTATCGGGTGGTATACCTGGAAGGTCTGAAGGAAAGACTTCAGGAAACTCGCGAACCACGGACACAGAATCAATAGAGGGAACCTTAGAACTGGAATCACGGACATAGGCTAGATAAGCCAAACACCCTTTTTCAACCAAACGCCGAGCCTTAACATAAGAAATAACATTGCGGCTAGCATGACCAGAGATTCCTTTCCACTCTATACGAGGCAAATTCAGCAGAGTTAAGGTCACAGGCTTGGAATGGCAATCCAAGATAGCATGATATGGAGATATCCAGTCCATTCCTAATATAATATCGAAGTCCACCATATTTAAGAGCAATAAATCAGCACGGGTCTCAAGACCCTCAATCACCACAATACATGACCGATGAACTCGATCAACCACAATAGAATCACCTACTGGCGTAGACACATGAACAGGAACCCCCAGTGGATCACTAGGCTGAACCAGGTACGGTGCAAAATAGGAAGACACGTACGAGTATGTAGACCCAGGGTCAAATAGTACTGAACCTATCTATCACAAACTAGAATAAAACCTGTAATAACAGCATCTGAGGACTCCGCCTCTGGTCTGGCAGGAAGTGCATAACATCGGGGCTGGGCCCCATTACCCTGAGCAATATCTCTGGGACGATCAGCTGCTGGTTGGTCTCTACCTCTATCGGTCTGAGCTCCACCTCTATGACCTCTGCCTCCACCTCTATGTCCTCTACCCCCGCCTCTAGCTGGCTGGGTAGGCTGTGGAGGAACTGGGGCATGAACCATAGCACGAGAACCCTACTGCTGCGACTGAGCACCTCTCATTCTCGGGCAATGTCTCCTGATGTGACCCAAAACTCCACACTCATAGCACCCGTATGAACGCGGCAACTGAGAAAACTGAGACTGACCTCGCCGACCCGAATGATCACCTCGAAAACTCTGAAGTGGCTGTGCACTGATAGGTGCTGATGGTGCACTGTACGACTGCTGATCAGAGTAATGCGGCTGAGAATCACGACCACCTGAAGTACCGTGAGAAACCTGAAGGGCTGGCTGGAAAGTCCTAGGAGAATGGCCTCTACCATAAGAATCTCTACCTCCAGACGAGGTACCACTGAATCTGCCTGAATTACAGGGCCTCTTATCCGACCCATGACCTGCTCCCTGAGACAGAGCCATCTCGATTCGGCAGGTTGCATTGTCCGCCTCCTGAAAAGTGATCTCACTACCTGCTCCCACAGCCATCTGAAGACGAATTGGCTGACTCAAGACATCAATAAATCTCCTCACCCTTTCTCTATCGGTGGGAAGTATGAAAGTGGCATATTGATCTAGGTCAATGAACCTAGTCTTATACTGAGTGACAGACATAAAGCCCTGATGGAGACGCTCAAATTGCCTGCGAAGAGCCTCCCTCTGAGTCACTGGAAGAAACTTTTCCAGAAACAGTTCTGCAAATTGGCCCCAAGTCAAAGATGGCGACCTTGCTGGTTTAGATAAGTAACAATCTCTCCACCAAGTCTTGGCGGATCCAGATAAATGGAAAGTGGCAAAATCAACACCATTAGTCTCCACAATACCCATAGTACGGAGAACCTCGTGGCAGCTATATAGAAAGTCCTGGGGATCCTCTGAAGAAGTGCCACTGTATGTGGTAGTGAATAGCTTGGTAAATCTGTCCAATCTCCATAAAGCATCGGCGGACATAGCTGCACCATCACCAGTCTGAGTCACTATGCCTGGCTGAACTGCCTCAGCTGGCTGAACCACTGGAACCTGAACCTGAACCTGGGGAGCTACTGGCTCCGGAGTGCGCGTAGCGGGAGTCTGATTACCTCCTCCAGCCTGAGAAGTGGCTAGTGCTGCTGGAAGCAACCCTGCAAGGGTGACACTCTCCACAAAGCATACCGATCGGACCAGAGCGTCCTGAAGAACTAGGGTAGCAATAAACCCCTCTGGGACCTGAGCTGGGACCACTGGAGCTGCTGGGGCTGGAACCTCCTCCTCAACATGAATCTGAGGTTCTGCCACTGGTGCTGCTGCTCGGGGCTGAGCTCTGCCCCTACCTCGGCCTCTAGGACGGCCTCGACCTCGGCCTCTAGGACGGCCTCGACCTCGGCCTCTGCCCCTAGCGAGAGCTGCTGCTGCCGGGGCCTCAGGCTGTTGGTCAGTAGATGAGGAAGCGCGTGTTCTTGCCATCTACGGAAGAACAGAGTAGAAATTTAATTAGCATTTGAAGAACGAAGTCGCACAACAGGAAAGAATAAAGGTGAAATTTTTCCTAACTCTGTAGCCTCTAGGGGATAAATACAGACGTCTCCGTACCGATCCCTCAGACTCTACTAAGGTTGTTCGTGAGATGTGAGACCTGTGCAACCTAGAGCTCTGATACCAACTTGTCACGACCCGGATTTTCCACCATCGGGAGTCGTGATGGCGCCTACTAGTGGGAGCTAGGCAAGCCGACTCTTACTTACATTCCCCTTTTTATCGAATATCTCATTTTAAAACATTTAGAAGTAAAACTATAATTACAGTGGAATACATTAATTTGCGGAAGACTTAGTAAACACAACTGGTTGCAATACCGAAAACCAACACAAGTCACTACCCAAGATCTGGTGTCACAATACTCACGAACTTCTAAGAATAATACACATAACCGTCTGAAAGAAATATATAACCGTTTATCTCGAATACATGAGATGACAGACTGAAAAGTAAAGATAGAGGAGACAATGGATCCTACGGACGCTTGCAAGGCTACCTCGATGTCTCGATAGTCGGAATATCAACAATCACACTACTGCCATTGCTGCTGTCCGAAACCTGTATCTGCGCAAAAAGAGCGCAGAGAGTAGCATCAGCACAACCAATCCCATGTGCTGGTAAGTGTCTGGCCTATCCCAGCGAAGTAGTGACAAGGCTAGGACCAGACTCCCACATAAACCTGTACAGGTAAAAATACAAATTAACAAGAAACAACATCTAATATTCTAGAAGAGAAAACATGCTCTGGAGTAGCCACATAATATATATATTAATAGAGATAAAACAAAGGTATTTAATTCATTTTCAAACTCAACTCATCTTATTACAGGAGCACAACTACTCGCTCCCCCTTTTAATATCAATCTTTCAATTATTTATCAAGGCGATACATAATATGTCACCGGCATCTATAGCCAATATCAACAATCATTATCTGTTAGTGATGCGGCGTGCACCCCGACCCTTCCGATATATCACCGACATCTATGGCCAATAACAGTACATAATGGTCACCATCAACTATGGCCAATACCAACAATCATCATTTATTAGTGATGCGGCGTGCATCCCGACCCTCCCGATATGTCACCGGCATCTATGGCCAATAACAATAATCATGCAATATATTATCGACAGGAAACCAATAATCCTTAATCAACACTATATATATATATATTACCGGTATTAAACCAATAATAATTAATCCACAATATATATATTACCGGTATGAAACCAATAACCTTTAAATCAACAATATATATATATATATATATATATATATATATATATATATATATATATATATATTTACACACATATATATATATATATATATATATATATATATATATATATTACCAGTATGAAACCAATAATAATTCCTTTCATATAACCACATAAGATTATTAAGAGTTTTAATCCATCTAAGACCCACGGTCATGCTCGACCCCCAACGTATAGATACTCATCACCATGCCTATATGTCGGACTCCACACATAACAATTAGCACATAAACTCAACTGCTATTCCCTCAAGCTAGGATAGATCAAACACTTACCTCGAAGGTTTACGACCAACTAAATCCTTAGCAATGCTTTTTCCTTTCGAATTTGGCTCCAATTCAATCGTATCTATACACAATTGATTTAATATCATCAATACTATTTAATAAACTAGTTCAAATGGCTAAATATATTTTCTACAACATTCTGCCCGGAATAGTAAAAATCGACCTCGGGCCCACGTGGTCCAAACACGAGGTTCGAACAAAAATAAATTCACCCATCCATCCACGAGTTCAAATATGTAATTTGTTCTTAAGTTCGACCCCAAAACGAGGTCTAAATCATATATTCTTTGAAAACCCTAACTATACCCATTTCTCTAATTTTTTCTATCCATTTACACATGTTTAGGCCTAGGAATTCGAATAATATTGATGGAAAATGAAGAAAACGAGTCAAGAATCACATACCCAAAAAGTTTGATGAAAATCGCCCAAGAATCGCCCCAATATGCTGTTGGAGAAGAGAGAGTTTTGAGAAAATGGGATAAAATCCCGTCTATTCTGTTTCTAGCTATTAAATCACTGGGGCGAAAATTTACCCTTCGCGTTCGCGTACACAGTGTCGCGTTCTCGAAGGGTTGGACAGAATGGGCATCGCGTTCGCATGGACCAAGTCGCGAACACGTAGAAGAAATTTGGGGGGGGGCTTCACAGTTGGCCTACGCGAACGCGAATGCGTAGAAGAAACAGGCCAGGCTCCGCGAACGCGGGAGCCTTCATGCGAACGCGTAGAAGAAAAGGCTGGGGTCAAAAATTTGTTCTACGCGAATGCAATGTGTGGATCGCAAACGCGAAGGAAGGGAAAGATTGGGCATCGTGAACGCGAGAAGTCATCCGCGAACGCGAAGAAGGAGTGCAGGCTGGGCATCGCGAACGCGAGGCATGCATGCGTTCGCGAAGAAGGAATTCTCTGTGTAAAAATTGCAGAGAATCTGCCAGTTTTCCTAAGTCCAAAACACCCGAACCACCTCGAAAACAATCCCGAGCCCTCGGAGCTCCAAACCAAATATGCATACTAACTCAATAACATCATACAAACTTGCTCGAGCGATCAAATCGCCAAAATAACATCAAAATCAATGATTTGAGCCTTAAAACCCAAGAAGTCTTTCAAAATTCCATAACTTCCAAATTTTCCAATTTAAGGCCGAAACACGTCAAACGACGTCCGTTTTTAACCAAACTTTACAGGAAGCGCTTAAACAATATATATGACTTGTACCGGGCATCGGAACCAAAATACGAGCCCGATACCATTACTTTTTTATCCAATTTCAGTTTCCTTTTCCTTAAACATTTTCAGAAAATAATTTAACAGAAAAATTCTTTTACCGGGGTTCTAGACCTCGGGCTTTGATTCCGGGCATACGCCCGAGTTTCATATTTTTTTACGGACTTTCCGAGACTGTCAAATCACGGTTCCGGGTCCGTTCACCAAAAATGTTGGCCAAAGTCAACTATATCAATATAAATATCAAAATTCTTCAAATTTTTCACAAAATTCATATATTTCAACATAAAAAATTTTCGGTTTCGCGCCCGGACTGCGTACACAAATCGAGGCAACTATAAATGAGGTTTTTAAGGCCTCAGAAGCTCGAAATGACTGAGAAAACAAGTGATGACCCTTTGGGTCGTCACAATAACTGATTAATTGTAAAAAGAGAAAAATACCATCTGAATATATTGGTTTACTTGCTTTTCTGATTATACTATTTTTAGCCAAACTACTTTCTTTCGCATATTCTTTTGATTATTAGTAACCTGAGTTTTTCTAAATTATAGCTTTGACCTAAATCACATTGTTTGATTAAACAAATTGGTTCCATTACCGGAAATCTGATAATCTATTCTTTTTAGCTTAGCTTTCCTTGCTATATCAACCATGTTGAATAATAATGACAACACTCAGGGAAATCAAGAAAACCAATAACTTTAGGGGAATCGACAGGATAATCATACTCCTGCTCCTTCTATACAAAGCTCTCCTCGATGGTTTCGAGAAGGCACTCCTGATGGATCTCATGCACATGGAAACGCTCAATTTGAAAATGTTGAATCTATCGATGAAGCTTTGCAAAAATTAATTGCTGCACATGTTAATAAAGCTCTTGAAGCTTTTGCTAGCTCAATTACCTGCTGCACCACTCACACCCACCCCAAATAACACTTTGGGAGATCCTCATTCTGGGCTTGTTAATTTAGGAAGTGGTGGAACCCCCAGCGAATCACAAGAAGGAGTACCAGGTAACTTAGTCAATTCTGATCTATAAAATTTAGTACTAACATTGCAGAAACATCTTTAGGAGCAAAATGACCGCATAGAGCAAATACCCAGGGTGCCACCTATTGATACCCAATTTATCCTGCATATTTTCATATATACAAAATACTTTTGAAATAACATAGATATGCATATATAAGCATGCCCATGGTTTTTAGTATTTTTCCTAATTTAAAAAAAAAATCAATTTATTATCCATTTTAGCAGTACAAAATTAATAATTATTCCAAAATTCATCCTTTTGGTGAACAAATTATTTTATTTCCACATTTATACCAAAATATAGTTAAGATAATTTTTGGTATATTTTTACAAATTTATTTGGCATTTTAAAAGCTAAATCGCATATAGTTGCGATTTTAGCCTATTTTAAGATTAATAGCATATTATAATGATGAAATCAGTTCCAGTATTTTTAAATTAATATTTATATATTATTTACTGATTTAGTACTTTAATTTAATTTAAAAATCATTTTTACTATTTTTTATAAAATAAAAGGGAAACTGGCTATTTAATATATAGCCCTAATTCGTTTCAATTGTAGCCCCATTACATTTCAATTTTAGCCTCCAATTGACCCAATATTAACCCCTAATTGGACCAGCCCAATTTCAATTTTAACCCAACCCCTTAACCCGTTTATCCAACTCGCCCAGTTTTCTTTTAATCTAGGTCGTTGATCCTTTTGATCAACGTGCACGATTACCCTTTTCCTTTTTAATTAACCTAACCCTACCCTAATCCCCCCATTTCACTCTGTTGGCCGCCTTTGGATACTCTCCCTCTCTCAAATTCTCTCGAAGGTTCCCTGGAACCCTAGCCTCTCTCATCCTCTCCGACCATAACCTCACCAGAATCCATGGCTTCTCAGGCCATGGGTGGCTTGTACTCACCTCCCTCCACTCTTAAACGCTGGGTGTTCGAAGTTTGAGGTATGACCTCGATGGTGTCCGTTGAGATCGTCTCCGATTCAAAGTTCCATGGCCTCTCCGGCTGTGCTCCGGCACATTCAAAGCATTTCGAGCCTGGTTCTAACTCATCCAACTCAAGATCGGACTTTCTTCAAAGCCTTTCTCATTTCTAGGGTTTCCCTAAAACCCTAGCTATTCGAGGGTTTTTTCTCTGGTAGTTTTATTAAATCTATGCTATATCCGTGTTTTACTGGAGTTCTTAAAGGTTTTCCCTAATTTTCTTTCAAAAAATTACTTCTCTTCGATTTAGGGTTTCAGAAAGTTTCAAATGCCTTCCTGATTCTTCCTTCTCTTTTCTTTATATGTATTTGTCTATACTATGTTCGTATATTTTCTTTTCTACCAGGCATGTGTTTTCTTCTGCTTTTTTTCTACTATACATGATTCTTCTGTGCTTGGTGTTTTACTGTGCCTCTAGACTATGCTCGCATGTTTATCTTGCTATGTTTTCCTATAGGTTCTTTTGCTATACTTTTCCAGTATTTGGTGATTATTCTACTGTATGTATTTTCTACTAAGCTCTTAGTTCTTTATTTGCCTTCTTCTGGACTTTGTTTGAGTTCTTTCTAGACATGTTTCGTCTACTGTTTCCTAAAGTTTATACTGCCTCGTTGTCTTCTAAACTTGTTTAAGTTCCAAGCTTTCCTTAAAACATATTCTTTATGCTTCAAATCAACTTTTGCACTATGTTTGTTTTGAACCTGCTATTTTACCTATTTGTTTTCTCATGAGTCTCTGAAAGAGACCTCTGAGCCTGTTTCAGCTATTTGTCTTCTCGTCTCTGCATCTGATTCGAGTTGAAAACCCTAGGATTTGTGGTTTTTGGTGAGTTTGATCTTGTGTTTGGACTAGGGTTCTATTATGGAACCCTTGATTCTCTCAAACTAAGTCTGAGTCTATGTACTAAATTTTAGCCTTTTTGTTTGTCTGAACTTTTCTATACTAGATTCTTTCTAATTAGCATGACAATTCTTTCTTGTTTGACATGTCCGTATGCTTTATATATGAGTAATTCTTCCTTCAAAAAGGGTTTTGCCAATTTGTGATTGATTCAGAATTCCTTTTAATAAGTTTCGATTGATTGTTACTGATTTTCTTTAATTGAACCTTTCTTTACCTTTTCTGGTTGGATTCATTCATACCAAAACTTGATTTCTGATTTTTACTGGCTGTTGATTAACTTCCTTTCCTTATTTTTACAAATCGTGTTGCTATCAAACTCTTTCCTTAAATAGTTTTTGTGTATTTGCCCTTCTTGTACTACTTTGGAAAATATTTTGATCAAATTCTTTCCTTATTTACTATGCCCGTTTGAAATCATAATTCCTTAATTAAAGGGAGACCTTATGTAATTGATTTCACAACTATTTTCTTACCTTTTTCTTACTTGCTTTCGGCACTATAAAGGGCACGACCTTTTAGCGTTTTAAGACATCTCGAGTTCAATACTCTAACACACAACACTTATTGAACACTTTCAATTTCAATACTCCTACATCCTCACTCTCTTCTGAAATCTCCCGGCTGTGTGTTTGCAATTGGCTTTACTACTGATCTTCTCTCTTTTTTTCCCTGAAACTGGTATGTTCTAATTTCATTTTTAGCCTCATCCCTATGTGTTTGCATTACAGTTTCTACAATCTTGTCTACTTTGCTATTTATATTCAATATTAAATATGCTATTCTCTTTGCATCTGTTGCTGTTATAAATTCCCCCATACCCTTATTCCCTTCTATGTGTTTGAGTTAAAGTTTAGGCCTGGAAGCATCCCAATTGTTGCTCATGTCTGGACTTGATCCTTTAATGGATCCTAACTCCCAAAAAATGTGGCTAACAGGCTGGTTGGGGTGTGCCAGCACTCCTAATTGATGGGTATGACCACCAGCCCGTCATGGCCTTTTTCCCAAAATCCCCTATATGCACTTGCACTCTCTCTTAGATTTTAAGTTCTGCCCCCCTCCTATGAGCCTTGCTTTGTGACCTTGAGCTGGCCCTTCCACACTGCACTATAATATAATCCTGCAATATATTTGGGAGTAAGACTGCCCGGAGTCTACTAGAGACTCTTAGGGAACTCTGATACATCCCAAATAAGAGAAAGGCTTTGGAATTTGATCTTTGGAGTTGGTTTACTTCATTCTTTAGACAGAAGTCTGAATCAGGCTCTCCTATGTTGAGATTTTAGCTTTTTGATGTATTTTTCTTACTTTTCTGTATTCATTCTAGGCTATAATAATTTGTAATAACTCATGGGGTTTATAGTGAAAAGGGGAGGGTTACTTATTGTATGTATAAGGGTAGATATCCTATTAATTAGGTATTTACTTCTGTACTTTCATATAGAAATCTTGTTTTAAGTTGTGCATTTTTATATAGAAATTCTGTGTTAAGTTATGCATTTCTACATTTTCATATAGAAATCCTGTTTTAGGTTCTGCATTTCTATATTTTTAGAAAGCCATGTCTATGAACTTCTGCACTTTTACATCTTAGAAATCCTGCCTATAAGTTTTGCATTTCATATATAATATATCATATCAGTCGCTTCTACATTTCTGTATCTCATATAGAGAACCTGTCTATAGGATGCTGCATTTTTGCCTATCATGTAGAGAGCATGTCTATAGGGCTTCCTGAATTCTGCATACATATCCATCACTAGGCAAATGATATATAGGTTTAAATAATAAAATAAGTATTCTAGACACCATGCCTATAGGATTTCTCTGTTTCCATAATGGTTAAAATCAGTCACGCTTAGAAAGCATGCCTATAGGAGTAATCAACCTATCTAAATCCCTCAACTCATTTATAAGTTTAAAATTGGTAACAACAGTGCTTAAATGCTTGCAGAACTTATGTTCCTACTGTTAATAAATTTGCTTCTGAAATCAGTATCTCTCTCGTATTTAGATACCATGCCTATAGGTTTTACCTAGGCAAGGTATAAGAAAAATTAGTTAATAGAATCAGACTCTATAAATCCAATTTCGCGAGAAAAAGGGGTATCGACAGCATGGCGACTCTACTGGGGACTTCTTTAAGGCTCTTACCATTTCATGGTTTTTGTAACTTTATGCTTCTTTATATGTCTTTTTAATGCTTTTAAGTATTTATTTCCCTCTTCTACTTCGAAACTGACTTGGCTCTTTGTTTGTCTTCTTTAATGCTTTCTTTTGCCGCTTTCCTTCAATACTATTGTAATTATGAGCAATTATTACTTTATGAACGTGCAAATACATGACAACTTGTTTAATTATTGTAACTGCATATTCAACATCATATTCCACTCGTTCCAAACAAAATACCATAGCAACTCTTATAATGAGTGGTTGCGCCCTTTCGATATTGTTACCCCCTAAAATTGGCAAAGGCATATTTATGGTAAAACCAGTTGATCAACGGTGTAGTCGATAGTTCCGTGCCTTTCCCTCTTGAGTTGTCCGCTCAAGGGTACCAGTCTAATACCCCATAGAACCCCTACTCTATTAATTTGTGCATGCATCACTGTCAAAACCTAGCCAATTCAGTTAAGTCGTCCACATAATGACTCTTCAATAATAGCCTTGTCCAAAGTCCACTTGGTTTCCTTGAAACCCAAACGGACACTACTGTGTTCTATGCATTTGTTTGGAGAACTAAATGTTTTTTATGCCAATTTTTGGTATTTAATAGTCGAGTCTGACGGGGGTAAGGTTCTAACACTTTTGTCTTGCAGGAAAATGAGGCACGAAGTCCCCTGATTCGGCATGGTCACCAACATCCACCCAAATTTGCTAAGCTGGTGGGAAGACCTTCACTTTAGTGATCAGACTCTTGTCCGCAAATATTTGGGAAACTTGCATTCTCTTCTGGAAATCCAACCCAACAATAAAATTATTGAAGCTGCCACCTTGTTCTGGGACTGCGATAGGTCTGTATTTCGCTTCGGGGAGATTGAGATGACACCCCTACTAGAGGAAATAGGAGGATTGGCTGGTATACCATGGGAAACTTCGGGTCTTCTAATGCCAGAGAACCGCAAGGGTAGAGGTTTACTCAAGATGATGGGTCTAAAGAAGTATCTGAATTTAACTTGACTGAAGGAGTCGTACATTCCCTTTTGAATATTTGTACGAAAGGTACGGTCATAGCAAGTCCTACCGTACTTACCCTGAGGAGTTCGCCCTCACATCATTGGGGCATTAGAAGAGTCTTTGTATTTATGTTCTACTTCCTGGGGATGATATTATTTCCTATGAAGAAGGCTAGGATCCATACCAGACTAGCCATGGTCACCAAGACTTTAATGGAGGGAATTGGCGGGCATCTATTTAGCATAGTGCCCATGATTATTGCATAGATGTACCGAGCTTTGGGAAAATGTTTATAGGGAGCCAAGTACTTCGAGGGTTGAAACTTACTACTCCAACTCTGGCTCATGGAGCACCTCCAAAAGGGTGAATATCGATCGGAGATTCAGCGTAGAGACTGGGATGATCATATTGCCTTCCATCAGCCAAGGCGAATGAACTATATGCCCAACATGTTTGCTCAGCCAGAGGATGCCAAAGGATGGGTAGAACTGTTTGAAAATTTGAAAGAGGACCAAGTACAATGGATGTTTGAATGGTTCCCTACTGACGAGTTCATTGCTCGATCTCGGGATGTACCATTTCTGATACTTATCGATTTGAGAGGATCTTATCCTTATGTCCCTCTCCGGGTTATGAGACAGGCTGCTAAGAAGTAGGTTATATCGAGGGTCGACAAGATGAGCTACTTCTAGGCCGACTTTCAGGATGATGATAGCCCTTACAAGTGCCAAGCCCAACACACGTGGCACTGCAAAATCATCACGGGAAGGGATACTATTGAGCCAGACAGATACCATGCTGGTTATACCCCATACTATCCAAGCTGGCTGGAGGATAATCATAGTGGCTTGAGTCAACCCGAGTTTGTTCGAGGTCATATGATCATCGACGAAAAGGATGAAGCACAGGTTAAGTACAACCAATTGCGCAAGAGGATTCGGGAATGCGAAAGTGAGCATTGTGAAATTCAAGAAGCCAACCAAAAGTTGTTGAAGAATGGAAAGACATGGCCGTCAATGCCAATAAATGTCTGGGGTAATTGGAGCGGGGTTTAGTGGAGCTAGAGGTCAAAGACTGCCATAATGCTGAAGGAAATAAAGGTGGACACTTGGCCAGAGCCTACTTGCTGCTAGGACTTCGTGAGCTGGTAAAGCTGTTCGATGGAGCCAAATATGCCAAGTCTAGGAAAGGTCCTTCTGGGACCAAGTAGTTAGGGTTCTTTTTTGCTTTTTCTTTAAATGTAATAAGGCCAATGACCATTAGTGACATTTTATATTCTGCTATTTTGGTGTCGTCTTATTTTTATCAATAAAATGAGGCATTTAGCATTATAAGTTCTCCAAATCAATTTGTCGCTAGGCCCACCTCGGGCATAATAAGGCTCCTAAATTAGGACACGATTTATATTCTCGCACTATGTGTTTAAATATCACAACATCTTTTTCTTATAATCCGCACTAACTTGCTACCTTTTTGTTTTTACTTTTGTTTTATTGCCCTTCCCAAAGGTTAGTTCATGCACTCTGGCATCATCATCATACTCCATAAGATCCAAGGGCCCTCTACCCACTCCTCCTCCTAGTCCCATCAGAAACAGGAACAAGGGAAAAATGGAAGATTTGAGCAAGACCAGAAAGGAGAACTCAGTCGAATGGGTAGAGGTTACTCAGGGTATTCGGGTTTCAAAGGAAAATGCCTCCCAGCTCGAATAGAAGTTATTGAAATTTCAAGAATAACTGGACCAAGTTCGAAACTTGGAAAGCTTGTCGTTTTCCCTCACCACCCCAGATGTCAACTTTCCTAACACTTAAAACCCCACACCTCCACAAAACATCCTGAGACCATAAAACCACCCCGATTTTCACCACTACTACAATACTTGCCATGCATCCAACAATACTCCACTGCTTATCCCAGAACCTGTGAAATCCACAAATGACTATTTTCATCCTCACCATAACACCCCCATCTATGTGGAAACTGTGCTGCACCCTACTCAACCCATTTCAAACACGCCCGAGATTGATGATAAAGACTCGTTTATCAAGAATCTGGCAGAAGAACTCAAGAAGCTGACTAGCAAAATTTAGTGCGTCGAGGGAAGTAAGGGGATTGAAGGGCTAAATTACGAAGACCTTTTGCATACAACCAGATGTCGAACTGCTCGAGGGATACAAACCTCCTAAGCTTGAGATGTTTGATGGTACAGGGGATCCGAGAGTTCATCTGAGAACGTACTATGACAAGTTGGTCGGAGTAGGAAAGGACGAAAACATACCATGAGAAGTCTGAAAGGAGATGCTCTGTCTTGGTACATCAGCCAAGACCCGAAGAAGTGGTCAAATTGGGTAAGTATGGCGTCCAATTTCATGGACAGGTTCAGATTCAACACAAAAAATATGCTAGATGTATTCTAAATTCAGAACCTAAAGAAGAAACCTACGGAGACATTCCGCGAGTATGCCACTTGTTGGAGATCAAAAGCTGCTAAGGTCAGACCAGCTTTAGAAGAAGAACAAATGAACAGGTTTTTCGTCCGTGCTCAAGACCCACAGTACTATTAAAGGTTGATGCTGATTGAAAGCCAGAAATTTTCCAACATCATCAAGCTAGGGGAGAGGATCGAGGAAGGTATCAAAAGTGGTATGGTCACAAACTTTGAAGCTTTGAAAGCTACCAATAAGGCTCTACAGTCTGGTGGTATTTCTAAGAAAAGGGACGTATGTGCCGTGATAGTTGCGCGAAGAACCAAGTCCCCAGTCAAATACCAAACCTACTCAATACCTCCACTCACATATCAACCTACCCCAAATTACCAATCACCTCCACTAGCCACATATGAGCCTACTTCACCCAGATACTCCCAACCCGCAAATGTCTACCAAGCCTACAATACTCAACCCTCTCACTATCAATCACCTCCTACTCGCTAAAACTTTCCTAGACCTCGACCAAATTTCGACCACAAACCTCCCAAATAATATAGCGCCATTGCCGAACCAATCGACCAACTGTATGAAAGGCTCAAAGCTACTGGTTATGTTACCTTTATCCCTGTCATAACCCTTGGAAATCCTTCCCAATAGGTAAATCCAAATAAAACCTGTCGATACCATTCTAGCATGAAAGGGCATACCATTAATGAATGCCGCTCCCTAAAGGATAAGACCCAGGCTTTGATTGAAAATAAGATCATTATGGTAAATGAGCCTACTCGAATGTCCTAAATAACCCTCTAACAGACCACAAGGGCAGAGGCATTCACATGATTGAGATAGAAGATGATTGGGACCCCAAAGGATAGATCAGATTAATCGTAGAAAGTAACGAGCCAAAGAAACCAATAGTTACCCTTAACCTGATTGTGGTCCAGATCTAGCCTTCTGGGGACGCTGAGGTGAATATGTCCATACCACTTGAGTTTGAAGCGCCTTTTATGCAAAGACGACAGCACCGATTGAGGTTAAGTTTGGGTCCCCAAAGGCGCCTGCGCCATTTGAGGTTGCTGTGTTACCTTCTAAGGCAAGGGTACCCATTCTAGTAGCAATGTCGGCCATAGCACCACTCCATACGAAGGCCATCCCTTGGGATTACACAGCCGAGGCAAGGAGGAAAGGGAAATCCAAGTTCGGAAAAGCAGTTGCGGTACAAGGTATGACCAGGACCGGTAGGGTTTATACTCCAGAACACTTGGCTGAGTCAAGTAAGCAGGCACCTGGATGGCCAACCATTACTGAAGCTGTACCTGACGACCTCTGGAGGAAGATACAAGCCAAAGAGTATTCGGTCATTGATCAGTTGAGCAAAACACCAACCCAGATTTCTATCTTCGCTCTGCTACAAATCTATGATGCACAAAAGAATTCCTAATTGAAGGTGATGAGTGAAGCATATGTACCAAGCAACATCACCTGAAGAGAAATGGCAAACATGGTGGGGCGGGTATTGGAGAGTCATAAGATCACTTTTCATGAAGATGAGTCACCACCAGAAGGTTTGAGTCATAACAAGGCATTGCACATCACTGTGCAGTGCGAGGATTATTTCATCACTAGAATCCTAATTGAAGGAGGGTCCGACCTCAATATTTATCCATTAGTAACTCTTAGAACATTGGGAAAGAGCCTGCACGAGATCCAGGATGGGGCCATCAATGTCAAAGCTTTCGACGGTTCCCAAAGGTCCACTATCAGAGAAATTAGCTTATGTCTGCAAATGGGGCCTACTTGGTTTGTTGTTGATTTTCAAGTGATAGACGTGCCCGCATCTTACAACTTGCTTCTGGGAAGACCTTTTATTCATACCGCTGGGGCTGTAGCATCAACCTTACATCAGGCAGTGAAATTTGAGTGGAATCATCAAGAGGTAAGTATTCATGGCGACGGTAGCAATTCCATATACAGTCGCCAGACCATCCCAGCGATCGGAGGAAGAAGAAAGATAGGTAGGGAGACCTACCGTCACATCAAGCAGGTCAACGCCGTTGATAAGGACAAGTGGTAGGACAACAAAATTGAAAGCATACTGAACTGGAGTGGATATGAACCTGGCAAGGGACTCGGCAAAACCTCCAAGGAATCGCCAAACCCATCGAGCTAAAGAAACATGGTGCCACGTTCGGTCTAGGATATGAGTACAGTTGGAAAGAGTTCAATGAATAGTCACCACCATGGTGCGGTCCTTACTACCCAGTGGAGCAACCGATACTTCGCCTAGAGCAAACTTTCTAGCCAGTCGATGGTATATATGGGTTGGAAAAAAAGGAAGCACTGGCAGTGAAGAGGAATTTGTTCTTGGAAGATGATGGCATGGATTGTTGTGTCATTGTAGGGGAGGAGGGGAAGGAAGGCCCTTCGATACAAGCCGTAAGCCGAGGAGCACACCTCAACAATTAGATCGTCAGAACCACCAGAGCCCGGAAAGCTTCGGGGTAGCAAGGCTGAACAAAGCACCATGCATTATCTTTATTTTTGCTAGTCGACTTTCTTTTCGCATTTTTAATTTCAAAATAAGAGCTCCAATGTTCAAAATTGTTATGAAATTTATCAAAAGAACTTCGGTTTCTTATAAATCTTTCTCTCTATTATTTACTCTATTCACATAGCATTACTATTACTTATCTTGATGAACCGATGATTGTGACTTATAACGAGACAACGCAACAAACATATATAGACTCAGAGTAAAATGATATACCAGAAGAGGTTGTTAAGAGGTTGAGGATTTTCAGAAAAGACCTAAGTCCAACTCGATAAAACTGAGGTTGTTAACTTGGGAGTTACAGAAAATGTCAAAGAAACTCGCATCAGTGTTCATCTAACACCGTCAGAAAAGAAAGAGTACACAGAATTTATAAAAGAGTAAGAGGACATATTCGCCTAGTCATATGATGATATAGCTGGTTTGAGTACATCTATTGTGGCACACAAACTACCGACTGATCCAATATGTCCACCGACAAAGCAGAAGCTCAAAAAGTTCAAGCCCGACATGAGCTTCAAAATCAAGGAAGAAGTTACTAAGCAAGTCAAAGCTAAGGTTCTCAGGGTAGTAGAGTATCCGACATGGTTAACCAATATTGTGCCAGTACTGAAGAAGGATGGGAAGGTTAGAGTCTGCGTTGACTATCGGGACCTCAACCGGGCCAGTCCCAAAGATGACTTCCCCTTGCCAAACATACACATTCTAATCGAAAACTGCGCTAAGCATGAGCTGCAATCGTTCGTTGATTGTTTTGCTGGGTATCATCAGATATGGATGGATGAGGAAGACGCTGAGAAAATGGCTTTCATTATGCCATGGGGGATGTATTGTTACAAAATGATGTCGTTTGGGTTAAAGAATGCTGGGGCCACCTACATGAGGGCCATGACTATCATTTTCCATGATATGATACATAAAGAGATCGAAGTGTATGTAGATGATGTCATCATCAAATATAAGAAAGCCACAGATCACATGGAATATTTGAGGAAGTTCTTCAATAGATTGTGAAGGTACAACTTGAAACTGAATCCCGCGAAATGTGCATTTGGGGTTCCTGGCTGAAAGACTGGGGTTCGTTGTAAGTCGACGAGGAATAGAACTAGATCCATCAAAGGTTAAAACCATTCAATAATTTCCACCACCAAAGAATAAGAAGGCCGTGATGAGTTTCCTGGGGAGACTCAACTACATTAGCTGGTTCATAGCACAATCCACTATCATCTGTGAGCCGATCTTTAAGATGTTAAAGAAGGACGCCGCTACTAGATGGACTGATGATTGTCAGAAAGCCTTCGACAGAATCAAGGAGTACTTGTTAACACCGCCAGTTTTGGTTTCGACCGAACCAGGTAGACCCCTACTACTCTACCTTGCTGTATTTATAGAGCGTTCAGTTGTGTTCTGGGGCAGCATGATAAAACGGGAAGGAAAGAGTGGGCCATCTACTATTTGAGCAAGAAGTTCACCCCGTACAAGGCCCGGTATTCTCTCTTAGAATGCACCTATTATGCTCTGACTTGGGTAGCTCAGAAGTTGAGGCACTATTTCTGTGCCTACACTATATGCCTCATATCAAGAATGGATCCGCTGAAGTACATCTTTCAAAAGACCATGCCCACTGGCAAGCTAGCCAAGTGGCAAATCCTGCTGAGTGAATTCGACATTGTCTATGTAACTCAGAAGGCAATCAAAGGACATGCAGTGGCAGATCATCTTGCTGAGATTCCTGTAGACAGAGAATACGAACCCCTAAAGACGTATTTTCCTGACGAACAGGTATCCTTCATAGGAGAAGATATTGCAGAATCCTATGATGGTTGGAGGATATTTTTCGATGGAGCAGCAAACTTCAGAGTTGGCATAGGAGCAGTCTTAGTGTCGGAAACCGGTCAGCATTATCCAGTGTCATCCAAACTCAGGTTCCCATGCACCAACAATATGGCCATGTACGAAGCCTGCATCTTGGGACTCAAGCTGGCCATTGACATGAACATTCATGAATTGCTAGTGATCGGAGATTCAGAACTGCTTATACATTAGACCTGAGAAGAATGGGAAACCAAGAACTCTTAGATACTCCCTTATCTACATCATGTACAGGAGTTGAGGAAGAGATTCACAAAGACGAAATTCCAACATGTCCCAAGGGTCCAGAATGAGTTCGACGAGCCATTGGCTACCTTGGCCTCTGTGATAAAACATCCAGATAAGCATTTTATTGACCCTATTCCCGTGAAAATCTACAATCATCCAGCTTATTGTGCTTACGTCGAAGAAGAAGCATATGGAAAGCCTTGATTTCATGACATCAAGGAATATTTAGCAAAAGGAGAATACCCAGAACTTGCAAATGCTACACAGCAGTGCACACTTCAGAGGTTGTCCAACAATTTCTTTCATAGCAGAGAAATCCTGTATAAGAGTACCCCCGATTTAGGATTACTAAGGTATGTCGATGAAAAAGAAGTGTGAGCACGTGATTTTTAACCCTAAGCAAATTATTC
>MU685995.1:0-30226 GCA_026770625.1 Nicotiana glauca | reverse complement strand
TCACATTTTTTAGTTGTTTTGATAATATATATGATGACAAAATGCTCTTATTAGTATTTTTCATGAATTGTAGGTCAAAATGGTTAAGAAAGGCTAAGGAGAAATTTTGGAGTCAAAAGTAGAAGAAAAAGGCCATATATGCAAAATTCCATGGAAATCACGCCTGACCAGCCCTGAAGAATCAGAGACACTGTTCCGCCGCGGTTCCACCGCGATCACGGTAGAACCGCGGTGGGTGAGGGCTGCTGAAGTTGTGAGATTCAGAAGGGTGGTTTGGCCGCGGTTCCACCGCGACCGCGGTAGAACCGCGGCAGGCGCCGTAAAGTTGAGGGACTGAAGTGTAAAAACGGGATTTTTAAGACCTAAACCCTATTTAAACTATAAACTTCGCCCAAAGGAGGCAAGTATTCATTGTTAGGTTATTTTGGAAGAAAAAACCATTGTGAGGGATCTTTCCCAACATCTTTCTTCTTTTCTTTTTGTTTTTGATGATGAATTCTGTTATAGTTTATTTACCCATAGTTATGAGTAGCTAATTCCTTTGTCTAAGGTCTTGATCGAACCTATTGGGGGATGAACTTCTTGTTTATGTTAATGCAAATTTTTCGGTTTTAATCTTTATTTATTCAACTATATTCTTGTTGTAGTTAATTGACAGGATCCTCAATTAACTGTGCCTATTTAGTGTGCATAACTTGGAAAAGAGTGCATATTTAGGTAGTTGTTGAATAACACCACTCCTAAAGAATATGAGGAATCTATATCTGCGGGTTTAAAGGCGGGATTAGGAATAACGAAGCCTTGGGTGTAATCTTAAGTGTATTGTGCTATTTAAAGCTAGCTAGTGTAGCTTGGGAGAGTGCAGTAGTATATTGCTANAAGTCATTACCTTAGCTTGTTTCTCATACTTGTTTACAACCTTAGTTATTTAGTTATAGATTGTTATTTTTCTACAATTTTAGTTTATTAAGAAACCTCAATAGTGATTCAAAAGTATTTGGAAACTGGTTCTAATAATTGAGTGGGTCTAAAGGTAGCAGTTGTTAGGTTGACTCTCTGTGGATTCGACCCTGGGCGTAATACTCGGGTTTTATTTGCAACGTCCGCAGAATCCTATTTAAAGGATATACTTGGGCGTGATCAGAATTCCTTCACGCAACGAATACATATATAGTTATTCGTGCAACGAATACAATATGTATCAACTGTATAACCTAGGCGAAATATAAGGGTGTATACAAAGTATAAGGCGAAATATAGGAATACAGGAAAATAAAATGTTCTTGTTGAGAGTCGACCTCAAGAGCTCCGCTAACTTAGCGGGCGCTCTAACCAACTTTTCCACAAATGGTAAATTAATCTCTTCTTTCATGGGTTTGCTATAAAATTCAAATATAGGCACGGACATAAATTAGTGAAAAGTAATAGCTATGAATGATAAAACAGTATAAATATTTGATATGTCGCGTAATTTTCCTATATAATATATATATAATTCATGTATAGTACTCCATCTATGCTAATCTATGTGATACTTTTCATTTTCCGAGATACAAATTCTTAATTTTGACTATGCATTTGGACATAGAATCTTTTAATTTTTCAAAATTAAATTTATATATTTAAAAATTACGCAAAAAGTACTATAAGTAATAATACTTATTAATAGTCTAAAATATTTAAAAGCTATATGAAAATAGTATAGTCAAAAAATAATTCGTTTGACTCTTGATATCCGAATACTATCATATAAATTGGGACAGGCATAATATGTGAATAATAATGTATAATCAGTGTATACTTTATGTATACTGGTTAAAAAATAAACAATGAATCCGATCGCTATTTGTATAAAGACAATTATCAACCATTCAACATCAGCTGAAGAAATGCCTAACATGGATTGTCAAACAAAATTGGGGCAATTGCATCTATACCCGCTTTTTATGCCATTTTTTAACCTATGCCCGCTTTTGCAAAAAAAATTACAAGCGTACCCGCTTTTTCGCATAACTTCAGCACACGGGGCTGAAGAAGTAAAGGCAATCACACAAAACTTCAGCATTTTAGTAGCCGGGCCTGAAGTTCAGCTCTAGAGCTGAAGTTTCTATGTTGTAACTAGAAAACTTCAGCTCTAGAGCTGAAGTTTGCCAGTTATAAAATAAAAACTTCAGCTCTAGAGCTGAAGTTTCTATGTTGTAACTAGAAAACTTCAGCTCTAGAGCTGAAGTTTGCCAGTTATAAAATAAAAACTTCAGCTCTAGAGCTGAAGTTTCTATGTTGTAACTAGAAAACTTCAGCTCTAGAGCTGAAGTTTGCCAGTTATAAAATAAAAACTTCAGCTCTAGAGCTGAAGTTTCTATGTTGTAACTAGAAAACTTCAGCTCTAGAGCTGAAGTTTGCCAGTTATAAAATAAAAACTTCAGCTCTAGAGCTGAAGTTTCTATGTTGTAACTAGAAAACTTCAGCTCTAGAGCTGAAGTTTGCCAGTTATAAAATAAAAACTTCAGCTCTAGAGCTGAAGTTTCTATGTTGTAACTAGAAAACTTCAGCTCTAGAGCTGAAGTTTGCCAGTTATAAAATAAAAACTTCAGCTCTAGAGCTGAAGTTTCTATGTTGTAACTAGAAAACTTCAGCTCTAGAGCTGAAGTTTGCCAGTTATAAAATAAAAACTTTAGCTCTAGAGCTGAAGTTTTTGTTTAGTAACCCCAAAACTTCAGCTCTAGAGCTGAAATTTTCAAGTTATAAAATAAAAACTTTAGCTCTAGAGCTGAAATTTCTATGTTGTAACTAGAAAACTTCAGCTCTAGAGTTGAAGTTTCTATGTTGTAACCAGAAAACTTCAGCTCTAGAGCTGAAGTTTGCCAGTTATAAAATAAAAACTTCAGCTCTAGAGCTGAAGTTTCTAGAGCTGAAGTTTTTTTTAGTAACCCGGAAACTTCAGCTCTAGTTATAAAATAAAAACTTTAGCTCTAGAGCTGAAGTTTTTGTTTAGTAACCCGGAAACTTCAGCTCTCTAGAGCTGAAGTTTTTCAGTTATAAAGGGAAGCTGAAGTTTTCTAAAAGGTGGGTACGGATGCAAACAAAAAGACAAAGCGTGCAATTTTTACAACAAAATTGGATGAAGGGAAACAGATAAGGCCTCTTGCCAAAATTGTCCAAATCCCAGGACAAGAAGTAAGCCCATCATCGAGTAAAAATTGCACGGGGCGTCCTATTTGGTCGCCCCCATTTAACCTATACCCATTTTTTTAAGCTTTTAACTTATACCAACTTTTTAAACAATTTCAGCCTCTTTTCTCCTCCTTCTTATACATCACCATCACCGGAGTAGAGAGAAAAAGGTCACTATCTCAATTATTGAATACTAGCGTCTAACCAGTGAAAGACTTGACTTCCTTCATCTTCATTGCTCAATTTTTCGCTATGTGCTCCTCTATTTTTTTTGTACCCATTCAATTATAATGGAATCACAGAGATGTATTTGTCACAGAAATACACCCAGCATCATTATCACATTTTGTTTCTTATTGCACAACAATGAATTGGAAAGCTCAATTCCAAAAATTAAATTTTTGAGCATGAATTGCAGTGTTACTTTTAAGTAAGATTGAAAAAGACGACAACAACACAGAAATGCTTCGTAAAGCTTGCTCATTTGTTCAGCGATGATGTTGATAATGAAAATGGTGTTGCTGCTATAAGAACAATGTACTCTAACTCTAGAGCTGAAGTTTCTCAGTTACAAAACAAAAACTTCAGCTATAGAGCTGAAGTTCGCCAGTTACAAAAATAAAAACTTCAGCTCTATAGCTGAAGTTCGCCAGTTACAAAAACAAAAACTTCAACTCTAAAGCTGAAGTTCGCCAGTTAAAAAACAAAAACTTCAGCTCTAGAGCTGAAGTTCACTGGTTACAAAATAAAAACCCCGTCTACTAGAATGCTGAAGTTTTGCGTGATTGCCTTTGCTACTTTAGCCCCATATGGTGAAGTTATGCGAAAAAGCGGGCACGTTTGTAAATTTTTTGTAAAGCGGGCACAAGTTAAAACGTAACGGGTATAAATGCAAATGCCCCATCATCTGATGGATGCACACATATATCAGTTCTTGTGCATATGAAGAGCGGACAGTATCCCAAATTCCAGTATATCTCATACAACAACTATATTCATAAAATACCCGATCTAAATACAGAGGCGGACCTATGTGCATTCTGGAGGGGTCACCGAATCCCGTAAATTTTCATAGAAATCTTGTATATGCATATATGTATACCTTAAAATGGTTAATTTAAATTACTTGGTACCCTGAACACTAAAGGCCATTAAGAGGTACTAGTTAAGCAGAATACTGATGCCCCCGCTGTAATAAATTTAGCCTAAGACC
Organism: Nicotiana glauca; assembly: GCA_026770625.1. Taxonomy (NCBI): domain Eukaryota; kingdom Viridiplantae; phylum Streptophyta; class Magnoliopsida; order Solanales; family Solanaceae; genus Nicotiana; species Nicotiana glauca. The sequence goes on along the minus strand of MU685995.1, from coordinate 25,839 downwards.
ACACTAATTTTATACGCCAAAAGTATTTATATGTACGCTTTTAACGAGTGGCATTTGCTGAGAGTTTTAGCCCCCAGAATTTAGGCAATGCTTGTAAAGCGTTATTTTTAAACACAAAGGCTATACTTTTTAAGCGTTGTCAAATTATTAAATATTTTGATAGCACTTACTCTAAAATATTGCAACACTTTTAAAGGGTTCTGTTTATTCATCCTAAAAGTAACTCTTTATAAGTGTATTGTAAAACATTCAATAAAATTTTCCCCAAATATTTGTTAGATCTGATTTTAATGATGCAAGTAATATAATTGTATAGGAAATCATGGATAACAATTCAAAGATGGAAGGAATCAATTAAGAGAACATCAAGAAATCAAGGACTTACTACGAGATTGAAGAAATCAATCAGGATGCTTAAGAAAATAAATCAATTAGCAAAGATCAAGAAATCAAGGGACAACTACGATGGAAAGAATTAAGCAAGCCGAATCTTAAGGCACCAATCAAGTCCATCACTTTCAATCCGGAGGATTGAAGCAGACAAGAAGCATCGAGGATTCTATAAGATGATTAATCGAGCTGCTATTTTCGGAAGGACCAACAATAAAGGAGTAAACCTGAATCATCAAAACCTGTAGAAGGAAAACCATCAATGCTCTCCCATCAAGGAAGAGCAACGACTAGTAACCTTATTCTTGGAAAGAATCAATCTCTTTTCAAGGACAAATCTCTTGGGTTGTCAAATCTCTTCAGCAAATGGCCTTCACCAAAGTATTTATACTTAGCATCAAGCCTTAGACAAACATAATTTGATCGAACCAAACACCCTCTCTTTGTTCTATTTTAAATAAACATTATAGTTCTCTACGACCTGTTGTGTAACAAGTTAGAGAAGAAACATAGAACAACACTGGTGAGGCATTGTATCAAAAGAGACGAGTGATATAGGAACTGAGCTATCACAGAATTTCTATTGTACTCGAAGAAATGCATTTACTAAAGAGAACTCCCTTGCAACCCAAGGGGACTCGACTAGGACTCACATTGAATCTGAACCAGTATAAAAATTCCGGTGTCTTTAATTCTTGCATTTACTTTCTGTATCTTATATTCATCTATTACAATTGTTAGTTTAATGCATCTAGTCAACTAACTGCAAAACCGGTCAACTAACAGAGATTAAGTTTAAAAATATACAATTTACCCCTCCCCCCTCCCTGTACTTTCAATTGGTATCAAAGCAAGGCTTACACTTTTCTTTTGCTTAACAGATTGTGAGAAAAGATCATGGTAAATCAACTTATCATAGGAGCTCTCTTCTAAGAAGGAACTTCACAAGTTAGACCACCATATTTAATGGACAACATTTCTCTCACTAGAAAGTGCTTATGGAGATCTATGCCAATGCATATGATGTTAATGTTTGGAGAGTCATCAAAAAGGGGAACTATCCCCTGCCAGTTGTTACTCCACCACTTGTCGACCCTGAAGATATAGATTCATATACAAAAGAGCAAATGGAAGTGGTATAAGTTAACAATAAAGCGAGAGACCTGCTTTATAATGCCACAAGTGGTGAAGAGTATGAGAAAATCTCTAGATGTGACACAGCCAAAGAAATGTAGGACAAGTTTGAGGTTACATAAAAGGAACCAGCAAAGTAAAGGAAACACGTATCAGCATGTTGGTTCATGATTAAGAACTCTTTTCAATGAAAGAAGGAGAGTCTATTAAGGAGATATTTTCTAGATTCAGCAAAATAATTAGCGATATAAAAGCATTTGGCAAACCATATACGAGTGGTAATCAAGTAAGAAAAATTCTCAAAAGTCTACTAACCACTTGGCAGACCAAAGTAGTCACCCTTGAATCTCAAGATCTAAACAAGTTATCCTTTGATGAACTACGACAAGAACTCATAGCCTTTGAAAAGACATATCTCAAGAAGAACAGTCAAGAAGAAAAAAGGAAAACAGTCGCATTCAAGGCTTCAACTAAAATAGCTGACGATGATGATCCTGAAGCTCTACAAGAAGAGATTTTTATGTTATCAAGAAACATGGATTGCTTAATGAGAAGATTCAAGAATACGAAGAAAGGAATAATTCCACCTATAAGAACCAGGCAATACAACGAACATGACAAGAATGATGGAAAATGCTATAAGTGTAGAAGATTTGGATATATTCAAGCTGAGTGACCAAATAGGCTTTAACAAGAAGAAATCTTTTGGAAGTTGGAGCGATAAAGATTGTTCAGAACACGAAGAGATAGCAAATCTTTGCTTCATGACAATTCTGGAAAATGAGATAAACAAATCCTCAGGATGCTGGGCGGATGAGGACACCTCAGGTGAAGAATGCAAAGATGACAATAAGAACTGTTTCATGGCACGAGGTGAAACAAGTGAGGTAAGATCTTATAAGTGTGAAAGATGCAATGAATTGCATGATATTCGTCATCTAACTTTGAAAGAGTCTCAAAAAATGATGAATGAGCTTAAGACACTCAATAAAGAAGTTAAATACTGGAAATTCAAACATGAAGTATGTGAAATTGAAAAAGGATTACTTCAAGAAGAGTTTGAGAAATTGCAAATGCAACTCAATGGCATGCACAAATCTACCAGTCACAGTTCTGTCAGGTCAAACCAGGGGACTTACGAGTCAACTGGAAAAGGATAAGCTAGAACAAAGTCCACTAGTACTAACATTAATGAAAGACCTAAAAGTGGGTCAGGAGTTACGTGTCACTACTGTAACAAAAGTGGACATAAATATTCTCTTTGTCGCTTTTGTAAAGCAAATAATTCAGAACGAGTTCTGAAACCAAAAAATAATTCTGAATCTAGCAATACTAACCCTCCAGGACCCAAGCAAGCTTGGGTACCTCAAAAAAAGTAATCATTATGTTTTGCAGGAACACCAAAGAATAAGCCGCAAAGGAAAATAGTGTTTAGACAGTGCGTGTTCCAGTCACATAACATGTGATAAAAACATGATCAAAGAAGTTACAAAAATTGATGGAGGAAGCATTAAGTTTGGGGATGACTCAAAAGGAAAAATAGTTGGTAGTGGAACAATTCCCTTCAATAACAACTGTGACATCATTGAAGTTTATCTCGTCGATGGACTCAACTACAATCTCCTGAGCATAAGTCAACTATGTGACTCGGGATATGAGGTAAATTTTAAGAAAACAGGATGTGCTATTGAAGACGGGATAAGTAAAATAGTCCTCCCACGAAAAAGGTATGGAAATGTTTATATCCTTGATGGTTTTGAAAAGATAGATGGTCATATTTGCTTAACTTCTATGTCTAGTGATTTATGGTTATGGCATAGGTAATTTGGTCATATAAGCATGCATTTTATAGAACAATTGTCCAAACATGAGTTAGTTATTGGTCTACCCAAACCAAATTTTTCTAGAATGCATATCTGCGATGCATGTCAAATTGGTAAGTAGACCTGAAACTCTTTTAAAAATAAATATATTGTATCTACTTCTAAACCTTTGCAATTGCTTCATTTGGACTTATTTGGGCCTACTAGAACTACTAGTATAGGATGAAAAAGATATGTTTTTGTTATTGTTGATGATTATTCATGTTTCACTTGGGTAATTTTCTTATCTCATAAAGATGAAACATTAAGAAATTTTGAGCTTTTCTGTAAAAAGGCTGAAAGAGAAAAGGGATATCTGATTTCAACAACTCAGAATGATCATGGAGGAGAAATTAAAAGTAGAGCATTTGAAGACTTCTGTAATGATCAGGGATACACTCAAAATTTCTCTGCACCATGATCACCACAGCAAAATGGGGTTGTTGAGAGGAAAAACAAAACCCTCTAAGACATGGAAAGAACCATGTTACTAGATCATTCACTGCCAAATCACTTTTGGGCAGAAGGTGTAAGTACAGCGTGTCACATTCTCAATCGATGTCTCATAAGACCCATTCAGAAGAAAACTCCTAATGAACTATGAAAAGGTAAACGTCCTAATATCAGTTAGTTTTATTCACAATAACGGTAAGGACAACCTTTGAAAATTCGATCCAAGAAGTGATGAAGGTATTTTTCTGGGCTACTCATTAAATAGTAGATCTTTTAGAGTTTATAATAAACACACATTATGGGTGGAATAATTTGTACATATTATATTCGAGAAAGGAATTATTGCAAGTAATGAAGATCAAGCTCAAGAAATTCAGGAGACAAGCAAATCTCAAGAGTCAACTGATAAATCTGCTTCGATAGAGTCAACTAATAAAATCAGCAGTAGTCTACCAAATCATCTGATCGAGTCGACTACCAATGCAATACATCCAAATGAATGGAGAAGCCAACCTGAATATCCTTAAAAATTCATCATAGGGGATCCAAATGAAGGAATGAAAACCAGGAGAGCTCTAAAAAATAAAGAAAATTTAGCATTAATCTCTCAGATTGAACTAAAGAAGATAAAGAAAGCTCTAAATGACTCAAGTTGGGTACAAGCAATGCAGGAAAAGTTAGATCAGTTTGGTAAAAATCAAGTGCGAAAATTCATACCTAAACCTGAAAATATTTCAGAAATAAATTGAACGAGGATGGAAAGGCCATAGGGAACAAAGCCAAATTAGTTTCTCATGGTTATTCACAAGAGGAAGGATTCAACTACGACAAAACCTTTGCTCCAGTAGCTCACTTGGAATCCATACAAATCCTTCTGGCATATGCATCGTTTAAGGGATTTTGATTGTTTCAGATGGATGTCAAAAGTGCTTTTTTGAATGGATTTATTGAGGAAGAAGTATACATGAAACAACAACATGGGTTGTAAATTCAAAGTTTCCCTACCACATATATAACCTCACTAAGGCACTATATGGACTAAATCAAGCTCCACGTGCATGGTATGATAGACTTAGTTCCTTTCTTATTGATCATGGCTTCACAAGAGGTAAAGTAGACACTACCTTGTTTATTAAAAGATCATCAAAAGGTAGTCTCATTATTCAGATTTATGTTGATGATATTATATTTTGTAGTGCTAACCCTCTTATGTGCAAGGAATTCTCAAATCTTATGCAAAGTGAATCCGAAATGAGCATGTTGGGAGAACTAACATTCTTCCGTGGACTTCGAATTCAACAATCTGAAGAAGGAACCTATATATGTTAGACCAAATATACAAAGGAACTGATTCAAAAATTTGGCATGGGGAATGCAAAATCCATTAGCACACCAATGAGTCCTTTAACGAGTCTAGACAAAAATGAATGGGGACTCCCTGTTGATGAAACTAACTATTATGGAATGATTGGCTCATTATTGTATCTGACTGCAAATTGACTGGATTTTATGTCTAGTGTGTGTTAATATGCAAGGTTTCAGCCAGCTGCTAAGGTATCTCATCTGTAACACTCCTTAAATTTATAAAAATTTTGAGACACGCTAACTATAGAACTAAATTATTATTATTTTTATTATTTTTATCTTGCCTATAATTAAATATATATATATAAATAATTGGATATACAATTAAAAAATATTAATAGTTTTAATTATGAAAATTGGGTGTCGTTAATCATTAGTTAAATGAAAACAAAATAAACCAAATAAAATAAAATCAATAATACAAAAAAGAAGTAGGGGAAAAACCTAAAAGCCCATAAATGGCTAGTAGGACCAAAACTTTATACGAAAAAAAACATAGAGACATCCTGTCCTTTGCACAAACAGAACAAGCGAAACATAGGTTCTTTATCACGCAGGCACGTGAAATTTAGGGTTCTTTACAAATCACTAATTCTTGACCTCAGGCATATAAAATTCCCTATTGTCAATTACCGTACAGTAGTAATAGGTAAGAACTGAATAGTTATTCCCTTCTTCCTCTATATCAACAATAAATTTCATGTTTACGTATGAAACTTTAAAATTGATTAAAATGCACTGGTGCCTACATATTGGCTCGATAAGTTTTGTTGTGAGTTGATATAACCCTTTTTTTGGCAATCCACTAGGCAAATGCCTAGGGCTAGTTTTTTTTATTAATAACATAAATAAAAAATACATCAATTAGGAAAAGTACAAAAAAGAGGGACAATAGAACCGGTATTATTACCCATATAACACAAACTTGGCTAACCTTACTGTAATAATCCTACTGAGGCTTGTCAACCTCGCCTATTAACAACTATGTAAAAAATATAAACTTGAAAGGACCAAATATTCTATGATCATCACAGAGTTTATAACATACTCTGTGATAAAATTACATATGAGGATACTAATAAAGTGGTAGAATAAAATGATGAAAAGATTAAAATGTTGTCCATTCTTTTCCAAACTTGTAATCTCTTCAATTTGTAATTCTTTTTCATTACACTCCCAATTCTTCAAGAGGTATTCAAAATTCATAATTTCTTTTTAGAACGATTGGACTTTGTAGATGTAGTTGGGGCGGACTTCTTTTGTTTGGCCCCTCTCATTGGAAGTTGTCTAATATTTATAAAACCAGTGACCTTTTCGTCCCAGCTATTTATCCTTGTATGAGACTTTTGTTCCTCTACTGAAATAACTGGAACTGTTGTGATAATTTGCTGCAGCCCATCATGTACTGTTGCTGCTTTTAATCGATCATCAACAATGCTAGCATCTGTAGTGGCACCATGGTCCTTCCCCGGATTATCAAGAGCTCTCAATGTATCCATGTCAATTTCTGAAATTTCAGCATCTTTCACCTCTAATTTTTGCTGCTGCCCAACTGTAATTAAAGCCATGTTGACGTCTTTAGGACTATGGTGAATTATTGAAGCAGTTGGCATTTTTCTGTTCTATCCAGTTGGTACAAACACAACATCATTCAGCTTGGTTTGCATATTTGTACTGGAAACCTGTTCAAAAACAATTACTGCCCCTTCCTTTGGGTTATCTTCTCGTTGTGCTGACGAACATGTTTCTTGAGTGTTTTGTTCCTGGGAATCACCAAAATAAACTTCATTTTCTTGATACTCTTCTGTCTGGTCAGCCCATATCTTATTCTTAGAGCTAATTAAGTCTTGAATGTCGATTAAATGGACATGTTCATCACTTAGCTCAGCTTCCCCTATTGCTGCTTCAATGGACTGCTCACATTGCACACTAATTGCTGCAATCTGCTTCTGCCTCACCTTCTTCTTCTTCTTCCATGTTGTTGTCTTTGAGGTTGATGTCAATTCATACTTCTGATGTTCCTGCTTTGCAACTGTTACTGCATTGTGATCAGCTAAACAAATAGCATTTGATGGATTGTATGAATGCAGAAGTTGTTGCCCAGTTTTTGCTACTGTCGTGACTACCTGTGGAACAATTTCCATCTGCTACTGCTGCCTAGTAGGTATGGCATCACCTCCTAGACCATAATTTTGATGATGATGTGTTTGTACAGGATGACTAGTAACCAAGATGGTCAAACTCTTCGTGCTGGAAACATCCAACTGTTGTCCAGTTATTAAAAGTTTTGGAGTGTGCTGCCCATTTAGAAAAATAACTACCTTTTGCGTCAATGGAGCAGCTGGGGAAATCATTTGCATAAATGTTAGAGCATTTATGTTGAGAAATCTTTTTTGACTGGAAATAGAAAAGTCTTCCACGTCTCCCTCTTGAGTTTCAAGGTTATTTGGTTTGCTAACCATTTCTCTCGAAATTGATTGAGTAACATCATTGGTATTTCCTCTTAATAGAAGCAGCTGCCCAGGTTCTCCTCCGTATTTGCCAAAAGGCTCTATTGACTGTGAGGGTACCTCAAACACAGAGGTGTTCAAGGTGACTACTGGTTATTTAACCATATTTGTATTCAAAACCATTGCGGCTTGGGCATCTTTAATAATTTTTTCCACTTGAGGGATGGAAAAATGCACCATTGGACTATTGGAGTTCAGTGCTTGGTTGTCATTTTGGTCATTGCATTGGACAATTTGTCTATTGGTTGAATCACTTTCTTTCCAGTTAACCCCAGTTGTTTTTTCTGTAACTCCAATAACGTTAACAACAGTAGATGCATTAGGATGGCCAACCTACATGATGTCAGCTATAATTATACGAAGGTTGGACTACCCTGTAGTTTTCTCCAGAGGTTCAACAGATGCAAAAAATTGATCCCTATTTGTTTTTAATGCAGTAATGTCCTTCGTACGAACGGAACCGGCGAAATAGAGGTTCTTTATCACGCAGGCACGGGAAATTTAAGGTTCTTTACAAATCATTAATTCTTAAACTCAGGTATATATAATTTCCTATTGTCAATTACTCTACAATCGTAATAGGTAAGAACTGAATAGTTATTCCCTTCTTCCTCTATATCAACAATAAATTTCATGTTTAGGTGTGAAATTTTAAAATTGATTAAAATGCATTAGTTGTTGTAGAATCGATTGTTTGACAGATATAAATTGGACTGGGGCCTACATATTGGCTCGAGAAGTTTTGAGTGAGTTGATATAACCCTTTAGTAAAGTGGTTTAACTCACAAAAGCATGCACACAAGGTGTTTGATGAATTGCATAAAAGAGTTAACATATACTTAAATTGTAGTGGTAAGTACCTATTAACTTAGAATTATTTTCTAGCGAATGTTTAGATGATTATTTGGATATATGTGCATAAATTTTAGATTTTTATGTTATTCTTATATGCCATTTTCATGTTGAAAATTCATGAAGGATCAAGAACCTTTATAAATACTTTTGAATGTTTATTTCATTCTTATACCATGCCTTACATTTAAGGACACCAGTATGAGTATGTATAAAAGATTTAGACTTGAAAATTCACAAGAAGAAGCTTTAGAAAGAAAAGATTTTTGGGAGTATCCTTTATTCTGATAAGGGTTCATCGTCCAGGCCTAGGGTCCTGCCAAGGCATTGACTTCTTGAAACTACTTGTTCAAAAGTAGGGAGCACACAAGTAGAGGGTCTCGCTGATGAGAACTTACTTAGCCATGCTAAGGAATGATACATGAGCGCTGAGAACCATGAAGCGAGTGGCACTTCGTGGATTAGGCTTATTCGATCAGGTTGTGATCGAACCCGTGCCGATCACACGGTGACTGAGACAGAATTAAGTCAGGATATTTTGAACTCCCAAAGTATAAAGTGAAGTATTTTTTTATAAGAAAGAAAAAGAAAATAATTTCTTTTAGAATATTCATAAACTGCTATTATGCAATTATTTAGAATTATTCTTATAACCTTTATGTTTTACATGTATTTAGAACCTTTGCTCATTATGTATATGTTATTAAAGTTTCACCCCCAGTTGTTGAGACTCACTGAGCACGAAGTATGGTACTAACATTCTCCTTTGGGAACCTACGTTAGTCTACGGTACAACGTAGGAGCCGGATTTGCAGGCGACCAGGCTATGAGTTAGGACTTCCTTCGCTTCCAGTGCTATTAGTGAGCTCCGCTTTTGTTCGTGGAGTATTCCTTAGAGTCATATTTATTTAGTTATTTCTTTGTTACTTTGAGAACTGACCAGGAAATCTCATGTCCTGAGCAGTGCGTCAATTTATCAGTAGAGGCTTCATAGACATAATCTTTGGGTTGAGATTCAAATGTTATTTTATAATAACTTAGCAGTAATTCAGTAGTTACTACGAATAAAGTTTTGGAGTTGATTTATTTAAATATTTAAATTAATCAAAAGTATTTGGTTAGAGTATTTCTTTGTTGCATATAATGTTTGGAGTTATAATAGGTTTAATAAGCAGAGATGGCTTGCTCGGTCACGTTTCGTGATCGAGTGCCGCTCTCGGCTTGTTCTGAAAGTGGGTCGTGACAAACTTGGTATCATAGCCAGGTTTATGGAGTCCTGGGGGTCATACTTATAAACAGCAGGTTACAAGCATTTAGGAAAAGTCTCATTTTTTTGTATACTTTAGATTGTGCAGTAGAGCCTACCTCTAAGAAACTATCTAATGTATTCGTTTTTTTAAAACTCTCAAAAATGGCTCGTACTCGTAACTCTAACATCGACACTTAGGATGCTGCTCCAGAAATTATTGCTACTATTGTGGCCCAAGGCAGAACTAAAAAAGCTTCAACCCAGAAAAGAAAGAGTAAATCCACAAAGGGGGTTCAAGTACCCCGGGTTGAACATGAGGAAGGGATGGAGCATAATGATCTAGTACCTCAGGATCTAGTACCGCCCCCAACAGCAACTCCAGCTTAGACAACTATATCCCCAGAGGTGGGTCAGATGTTCAATACAGTCAACAGTGCTATGGAGACATTTAAAGCTTTTATGGCCAACCAGAACGAGAGAAGAGATGAGATTCCACCTCAATCAAATAGACAGAACAATTCTGAGTCCTCAAGAGTAAGTGAATTTTCAAAGTTGAGTCCTCCAGTGTTCCATAGTTCTATAGTTGACGAAGATCCAATGTTGTGGATGAAGGGTGTCAAGAAAGCCCTCCGAGTGATGAAAGCATTTGATGATTAAGCTGTGGAGCTGGCTGCTTACCAGCTTAGAGATGTACTTGGCGCTTGGTTTGAGATATGGGAAAAGGAAAGAGATGAAGATGATGGTCCACCTACTTGGGAAGAATTTGAAGAGGCCTTCATGGCTAACTTTATCCTAGAAGAGGATAGGGAAGCTAAGGCTACAGAGTTCGAACAGCTCAAGCAAGGGAATAAAAGTGTGCAAGAGTACTACATGGAATTCATAAGGTTCGCTAAGCATGCTCCTCATATGGTTAAGACTGAAAAATCAAAGATTCGCAGGTTTGTTGGTGGTTAGCTTACCATATTAAGGATACAACATCAGCTGCAACAGTATGGATGAAATCCTTCTCCTCTGTTGTGGGATTTTCCAAGCACTTAGAAAAAGACGGACAACTAAGAAGAGAAAAAAAAGCATAACAAGAAAGTCCAGACAACGGGCAGGTTTAAAGGTACATCCAGCGGAGGTAGAAGGGATTCCTCTAATAAGGAGTCATTAGCACCATCTTAGTCCAGTCATCAATCAGGTGGTGAGTCTTCCTTCAGATGTACTCAGAGTTATGGAAATGAGTCTCGCCAGAATCAGAATTTTAGGACATCATCCTTACATAGCCAGAGTCATGCTGAGAAACATTCACACCAACAAGGTCTTTGTGGAACATGTAAGCGGTAATATTCAGGTCAGTACAAGCTCGGGTTTCATGGTTGATACCATTGTGGAGACATTGGTCATATAAAGGCCAACTGCCCAAATTTGCAACGTAATTTAAGTGTTGGATCAACTCGTCCTTATAGTTCCTCAGCTACTGCAGTCGCACCACCTCAGGCTCGTGGTTTTCATAATCAAACCGGGCATGGAGTAGGCAGAGGTGCAGACCGAGTTACTCAGGGAGGGGGACAACCCCATTTGTTTGCTACACTTGATCGTCAGAGTGCAGAGGCATCTGCAGAAGTTATTACAGGTATATTTTTAGTCTGCTCACATAATGCTTATTCCATAATGGATCCCGGTTCAATATTTTCATATGTGACTCCATACTTTGCAACTAACCTCGGAAGAGAACCTGAACAACTTAGTGAGCCATTCTTAGTATCTACTCTAGTTGGTGAGTCAGTAAAAGTCACAAGAGTATATAAAGGTTGTATAGTTTCAGTCCAAGGCCGCAACACCAAAGCCGATCTCCTAGAGTTAGAAATGGTGGATTTCGATGTGATCATGGGTATGGATTGGTTATCTTCCTGCTATGCCATGTTAGATTGTCATGCCAAGATAGTCAGGTTCCAATTTCCTAGTGAATAAGTCTTAGAGTAGAATGGTAGTTCAACATTGCTTGTAGGTAAGTTTATTTCTTACCTTAAGGCACATCGAATGATCAGTAAGGGGTGACTTGCCTATTTGGATCACATTATTAACCCAAAATCAGAACCACCAGCTCTTCAGTCAGTGCTAGTTGTTAGAGAACTTCTAGAAGTTTTCCCAGATGACCTTCCCGGACTTCCTCCCGAAAGAATCATATACTTCGGCATTGATCTCATGCCAGGCACTCAGCCCATATCTATACCTCCTTATAGGATGGCCCCAGTAGAACTTAATAAGTTTAGAGAATAGTTCAAAGACCTTCTTGACAATGGCTTCATCAGAACGAGTGTTTCACCGTGGGGTACCTCGGTCATGTTTGTCAAGAAGAAAGATGGGTCTCGCAGAATGTGTGTCGACTATCGGCAGTTGAATAAAGTTACCATCAAGAATAAGTACACACTGCCAAGAATTGATGATTTATTTGATCAACTTCGGGGTTTAAAGTACTTTTCAAAAATATACTTGAGGTCGGGGTACCATCAATTGATAATCAGGGAAGAAGATATATCTAAAACAGACTTTCGCACTCGCTACTGGCACTAGAATTTCTAGTGATGTCCTTCGGGTAGACAAATGCACCAGCTGCATTCTTGGACCTCATGAATAGAGTTTTCAAGCCATTCCTTGATACCTTTATTATCGTGTTTATAGACATTATTTTGGTATACTCTAAGAGCAAGGAAGATCATGCAGAACACCTGAGAATAACCTTACAGACCTTGAAGGAGAATAAGCTTTATGCCAAGTTTTCAAAATGTGAGTTTTGGTTGTAGTCAGTGGAATTCTTCGGCCACGTGGTATCTAGAAAAGGAATAAAAGTAGACCATCAAAAAATAGAAGCAGTTAAGAACTGGCCTAGGTCGACAACGCCAACCGAAATCAGGAGCTTTTTGGGGTTAGCTGGATACTATAGGAGGTTTGTAGAGGGGTTTTCCTCACTTGCAGCTCCATTAACTAAGTTGAATCAGAAAGCAGTTAAGTTCCAGTGGTCAGACGCTTATGAGCAGAGTTTTCAAGAGTTAAAGAAAAGGTTTACCACTACACCTGTATTAACCTTGCCAACAGGTTTGGGTGGGTTCACTGTGTATTGTGATGCCTCAAAAGTTAGTCTCGGTTGTGTTCTTATGCAAAATGGAAAAGTTATTGCTTATGCTTCCAGCCAGTTAAAGAATCATGAAAAAATCTACCCCACACACGACTTGGAGCTTGCAACAGTGGTGATTGCATTAAAATTATGGCAACACTACCTTTATGGTGAGCATTCTGAAGTGTTTACATATCACAAAAGCCTCCAGTACATTTTCAAGCTAAAAGAACTAAATTTGAGACAAAGAAGGTGGCTCGAGCTATTGAAAGATTATGACATCAATATCCTTTATCACCCGGGAAAACCTAACGTGGTAGCAGATGCACTTAGTATGAAGTCACTGGGTTTCTTGGCCCATCTTGCAGTACAAAGGTGATCTTTAGGCCGACAAATTCAAAAACTAGCAAATGATGGAATTAGATTGGATGAGACCGAAGAAGAAGATATAACTGCTTATGCCTTAGAGAAATCCTCCCTTGTTGCGCATGTTAAGGCTAAGCAAGACTAAGATCAGTATTTAGTGAAATTAAAAGAAGGATTCAGAAGCAAAGAAATAACTATTTTCACTCTAGGAAGTGATGGAGTTTTGAAATTGAATGATCGGTTATGTATGCCTGTTGTAGATGGTCTTAGGAAGGCCATAATGGAGGAAGCTCACAGTTTGAGGTACTATATCCACCTAGGTGCTACCAAAATGTATCTCGATCTGAAAGAGTTGTATTGGTGGAAAGGCATGAAGAAACAAGTAGCAGATCATGTGGCTAAATGTTTAAATTGCCAGCAAGTCAAAGTCGAGCATTAGAGGCCTGGTGGCCTAGCTCAAGACATAGAGATACCACAGTGGAAGTGGGAGATGATTAATATGGATTTCGTAGTAGGTCTACCTCGCACGTACCGTAAGCATGATTCAACTTGGGTTATTATAGACCGACTGACAAAGTCCACGCATTTCCTACCAGTAAAGATGACAGATTCCGCATAACAGTATGTATAGTTGTACATCAAAGAAATATCCGATTTCATGGTACTCCAGTTTCAATCATATCTGACAGAGGCCCTCAGTTCACGGTGCATTTTTAGCAGGCATTTCAAAAAAGATTAGGTGCCAAGGTCAATTTTAAGCACCGCTTTTCATCCACAGACCGATGGCGAGGCAGAAAGGACCATTTAGACTCTTAAAGATATGTTGTGCACGTGTGTTATAGATTTTGAAGGTAATTGGGGCGATCACTTGCCACTTATAGAATTTTCTTACAATAACAGCTATCAGGCCAGCATTGGTATGGCTCCTTATGAAGAATTGTATGGGCGCAGATGTAGGTCTCCAGTCGGTTGGTTTGAACCAGCAGAGGTGTCGTTAATTGGTCCAGAGTTTGTTTGTGAGGCCTTGGAGAAAGTTAAGCTAATTATAGAAAGACTTAAAGCGGCTCAGAGTCGTCAAAAGTCTTATTCTGACAAGAGGCATCGTGAGTTAGAGTTCATAGTTGGTGATAAGGTATTTTTCAAAGTTTCACCAATGAAAGGAGTTATGAGGTTTGGTAAGAAAGGGAAACTTAGCCCTAGATTTATCGGACCTTATGAAATTCTAGAAAAGAAAGGAAACGTGGCTTATAAGCTAGCGCTACCCATTCAGTTGTCCTCTGTTCATACTATCTTTCATGTGTCTATGCTGAGAAAGTACATTCATGATGAGTCGCATATAATACATGCCGATACCATAGAAATTAAAGAAGGTTTGACTTATGAAGATGTACCTATAGAAACTCTCGATAGGCAAGTAAGAAAGTTGAGAACCAAAGATTTAGCATCGGTAAAAGTTTTGTGGAGTAATCATGATTCAAAAGAGGCTATGTGGGAGGTTAAGGAAGATATGAGAAAGAAATATCCATATTTATTTGAGGAAAAGGGTATGTGAACCTAAGTTTGGTTTGACATTTATATCTCATTAATTAAATACAAGTTAGCAAGTGTTTCTGTCATTCCTAGATTATACTTAGTTGTTGTAGAAATTTAGTTTATTCCGTAGTATATTTAATTCATTAATGTGATTTACTTGTGCTAAAGTTGTTGTGTTTTGGATTCTTATTAGTTATTGTGGTATCTCCTTGCCAGAGTGTGAGTAATTTATTTATGAGCTGTGTATGGTGCCCATGAATGCCCTGTTATGATATATTTGGTTGCTGTTGGTGTACTTGTCGTATTTCTGATAGGGATATTTTTTTTGGATAGTCCAATTTATAAGAGAAATTCTGCTGAAATTTTTGAAAATTTAGGAAGTTAGCCAAAATTTTGAGTCCCCTGGAAAAATGAGTAGTGCTAAGAAAACTTAAGAGGTTCAAGGACCTAAGGAATGATTGTTAGCTTAAGAATAAGGCCCTAGCAACATTCGAGGACGAATGTTTTTAAGGAGCGAAGATTGTAACACTCCTCAAATTTATAAAAGTTTCGAGACACGCTAACAGTATAACTAAATTATTACTATTTTTATTATTTTTATCTTGTCTATGTATGTATGTATATATATATATATATAGTTAGAAAAATATTAATAGTTTTAATATTTTTAATTATGAAAAGTTTGTGTCATTAATCATTAGTTAAATGAAAACAAAAACTAAAAAAAAATAATAAAATAAAAGCAATAAAACAAAAAAGAAGCAGGGGATAAACCTAAAAGACCATAAAGGGCTAGTAGGACCAAAACTTTATACGAAAAAAAAACATATTGACATTATGTCCTTCACACGAACGGAACCGGCGAAATAGAGAATCTTTATCACGCAGGCACGGGAAATTTAGGGTTCTTTATAAATCACTAATTCTTGAACTCAGGTATATAAAATTTCCTATTGTCAATTACCCTACAGTAGTAATAGGTAAGAACTGAATAATTATTCCCTTCTTCCTCTATATAACCAATAAATTTCATGTTTAGGTGGAAAACTTTAAAATTGATTAAAATGCACTAGTTGTTGTAGAATTGATTGCTTGACAGCTATAAATTGAACTGGGGCCTCCGTATTGGCTCGAGAAGTTTTGAGTGAGTTGATATAACCCTGTAGTAAAGTGGTTTAACTCACAAAAGCACGCACACAAGGTGTTTGATGAATTGCATAAAAGAGTTAATATATACTTAAATTGGAGTAGTAAGTACCTATTAGCTTAGAATTATTTTCTAGCTAAAGTTTAGATGATTATTTGGATATATGTGCATAAATTTTAGATTTTTATGTTATTCTTATATGCCATTTTTATGTTGAAAATTCATGAAGGATCAAGAACCCTTATAAATACTTTTGAACGTTTATTTCATTCTTATACCATGCCTTACATTTAAGGATACCAGTATGAGTATGTATAAAAGATTTAGACTTGAAAAGTCACAAGAAGAAGTTTTATAAAGAAAAGATTTTTGGGAGTATCCTTTATTCTGAGAAGGGTCATCGTCCAGGCCTATGGTCCTGACTAAGGCGTTGACTTCCTGAAACTATTTGTGGAAAATAAGGGAGCACACGAGCCGAGGGTCTCGTTGCTAAGAAATTACTTAGCCATGCTAAGGTATGATACATGAGAGTTGAGAACCATGAAGCTGGTGGCACCTAGTGGATTGGTCCTATTCAATCAGGTTGGGATCGAACCTGTGCCGATCACACGGTGACTGAGACAGAATTAAATCAAGATAGTTGGAACTCCCAAAGTATAAAGTGAAGTATTTTTTTTATAAGAAAGAAAAAGAAAAGAATTTCTTTTAGAATATTCATAAACTGCTGTTATGCAATTATTTAAAATTCTTCTTATAAGTATTATGTTTTACATGCATTTAGAACCTTTGCTCATAATGTATATGTTATTAAAGTTTCGCCCCCTGTTGTTGAGACTCACTGAGTAAAATGGATGATATTGACGTTCTCTTTTGGGAACCTACGTTGGTCTGCGGTACAACGTAGGAACCAAATTTGCAGGCGAGCATGCAACGAGTTAGGACTTCCTTCACTTCCAGTGCTATTGGTGAGCATCGCTTTTGTTCGTGGAGTATTCCTTAGAGTCATCTTTATTTAGTTATTTCTTTGTTACTTAGAGAACTGACCAGGAAATCTCATGTCCTGAGCAGTGCGTCAGTTTATCAGTAGAGGCTTCATAGACATAGTCATTGGGTTGAGATTTAGATGTTATTTTATAATAACTTTGCAGTAATTCAATAGTTACTAAGAATAAAGTTTTGGAGTTGATTTATTTAAATATTTGAATTAATCAAAAGTATTTGGTTAGAGTATTACTTTGTTACATATAACGTTTGGAGTTATTAATAGGTTTGATAAGAAGAGATGGTTCGCTCGGTCATGTTTAGTGATTGAGTGCCGGTCTCGGTTAGTTCAGAAAAAGGGTCGTGACATCATCTGACTGCAGTAAAGAGAATCATTCGATATCTCATTAGTATTGTGATGTTTTAGATGTCAATGCCACACAAGAGGGGGGGGGTGGGGTAGTTTGTGTGGTACCTAATTTTCGCACTAGAAGAAACTAGTTCTTCTAGGTGTTCTAGCTTCTACTGTTTGAGGAATTAAAATACAGAAATAAGGAACACAGAGATTTTTACGTAGAAAACACTTGGCTCCAAAGGTGAAAAAACCACGACCTACTACTCAGTAGGATTTTCCCAAACTTTCACTAAACTTCAATGAGCCAAAAACAACATTTACAAAACTCTTTGTAAACCTAAGGATTAACTCTAATCTCAGTATAGCACACATCCTCAACTGTTGTGATACTTTCAAGTTAACTCTAACTTGAATACTCAATGCACCAAATACAATTGCTTCTAAGAAAGTTGAACGGTACAATATTAAAACACCTACTACAGTTTAACTAGAAATAAAGAAAGACACAATGGAATTGGTTCTTCACCCTTAGTTCTTGTAGCTTCAGATTTGCACACTTGTATCACATACAAATTGCTTGCAAAAATTGCCTAGCTCTTTTGCTTTCAATTTGGTTTAACTTCAACTTATGTGCAATTGCCTGTAAAAGAGAACAATCATTATATTTATAGAGATAGTAACCAGAGTTTGATAAGAACTCGAATTGTGGATCCTTTGTCAATTCGAGTCCAAGAACAACTCTAACTCTAATCCATATTCTTGATCCAGATGTAATTCTCTTTTCATAAGGAGACTTCAACTCATTATCCTATATGCAATATTTTCGATCAGTTCAGAAGATATTCATCAAGATATTGCTGCTTGACCCCAAGTACTTATCTTCTTCACGTGCATCTCATGTGTATGGGCCATAACAACTGTGTCTCCTAAGATGAACCTGGTCCTTCACTGAGTTCATTTGTCATTCTTCAAAACTTCAACTGATCTTGGGCCAACAAATTCCCCGTTTTTGAGGATGACAAACTCCGTGCTTTTACTAATTATATAACCTGTGAAACTCAGCTAAAATATCATCACTCGAAAAAAATTTACTTATCATTAAGGGCCAGGTTTAATTAGGTCATAAACATCACTGTTCAGAAAATAGACACAAAGCACAGAATATCTTCCTCCTTTTGGCATCATCGAAAAAATTTTACTTATCATTAAGGGCCAAATTTGTTGTCGGGCACTCAACCCATTTCTATTCCTCCATATCATATGACTCCTCCTGAATTGAAGGAGTCGAAGGATCAGTTGCAGGAATTGTTGGGTAAGGGTTTTATTCGACCCAGTATTTCACCTTGAGGTGCTCCTGTCTTATTTGTGAAGAAAAAAGATGGTTCTATATGTATGTGTATTGATTACCGCCAGTTGAATAAGGCCACAGTGAAGAATCGCTATCCTTTGCTTCGTATTGATGATCTATTTGACCAGCTTCAGAGCGCACGGGTATTTTCTAAGATTGATCTGCGCTCAGGTTACCATCAGTTAAAGATTCGGGAGTCAGATATCCTGAAGACTGCCTTCAAGACTCGGTATAGTCATTACGAGTTACTTGTTATGTCATTTGGGCTGACCAATACCCCAACAACTTTTATGCATCTGATGCACAGTGGGTTCAGGCTATATCTCGACTCGTTCGTTGTTGTTTTCATAGATGATATTCTTGTATATTCCTGGAGTCCGGAAGATCATGAGCAGCACCTGAGGATAGTGCTTCAAACTCTGAGGGGGAGGAGATTATATGCAAAGTTCTCCAAATGTGAATTCTGGCTGAGTTCTGTGGCATTCTTAGGCCACGTGGTGTCGAGTGAGGGCATTCAAGTGGATCCGAGAAAGGTTGAGGCCGTGCAGAGTTGGCCCAGGCCCTCCTCAGCTACTGAGATCCGCAGTTTCCTTGGTTTGGTGGGTTATTACAGTCGCTTCGTAGAGGGGTTCTCATCGATCGCTGCCCCTATGACTAGATTGACCCAGAAGGGTGCCCCTTTTCAGTGGACAGAGGAGTGCGAGGCGAGCTTTGAAAAGCTCAAGACAGCCTTGACTTTAGCTCCAATCTTGATATTGCCTACCGGTTTGGGTTCCTATACAGTTTATTGTGATGCCTTACGGGTTGGGTTTGGAGCGGTATTGATGCAGGACGGTAGGGTGATTGCCTACGCGTCCCGACAGTTGAAGGTGCATGAAAAGAACTACCCTTTCCACGATCTTGAGTTAGCTGTCATTGTTCATGCCTTGAAGATCTGGCGTCATTATTTGTATGGGGTGCCTTGTGAGATCTACACTAATCATCGGAGTTTGCAACACTTACTTAAGCAGAAGGACCTGAATATGCGCCAGAGTAGATGGTTAGAGTTATTAAAATATTAAGATATTACTATTCTTTATCACTCGGGCAAGGCCAATGTGGTTGCCGATGCCTTGAGTCGCCGGGCGGAGAGTTTGGGGAGTTTGGCATATCTACCAGCCTCAGAGAGACCTATGGCGATGGATGTTCAGTCTTTAGCCAGGCATTTCGTGAGATTGGACCTTTCGGAGCCCAGTCAGGTTCTAGCTTGTGTGGTTTCTCGGTCTTCTCAATTTGATCGCATCAGGGAGCAGCAGTTTGATGACCCTCATTTGCTTGTCCTTCAGGACAGAGTTCGGCGGGGTGATGCTCGAGATGTTACCATCGGGGATGATGGAGTGTTGAGGATGCAGGGCCGGATTTGTGTGCCCAATGTAGATGATCTCCGAGAGTTGATTCTAGCTGAGGCCCATAGCTCGCGGTATTCCATCCATCCGGGTGCCACGAAGATGTATCAGGACTTGAAGCAACACTACTGGTGGAGGCGGATGAAGAAAGATATAGTTGACTACATGTCTAGATGCCTCAACTGCCAGCAAGTGAAGTATGAGCACCAGCGTTCGGGTGGGTTGCTACAGCAGATTGAGATCCCAGAGTGGGAATGGGAGCGTATCACCATGGAATTTGTATCTGGACTCCCACGGACCGTGAAGAAGTTTGATTCTATTTGGGTCATTGTGGATCGACTGACCAAATCCGCTCATTTCATACGTGTGTGCAATACTTATTCATCGGAGCGGTTGGCAAGGATTTATATCAGGGAGATCGTCCGGTTGCATGGTATTCCGATTTCTATCATTTCAGACAGAGGCATACAGTTTACATCGCGGTTCTGGAGAGCCATCCATCAGGAGCTAGGTACTCGAGTGGAGTTAAGTACGACATTCCACCCCCAGACGGACGGACAGTCCGAGCGCACTATTCAAATTTTTTAGGATATGCTCCGTGCATGCGTGATTGAGATTGGAGGGTCATGTGATCATTTCATGCCACTGGCGGAGTTTGCTTATAACAACAGCTATCAGTCCAGCATCCAGATGGCGCCGTATGAGGCTTTATATGGTAGGAGATGTAGATCTCCGATGGGTTGGTTTGAGCCGGGCGAAGCTAGATTATTGGGCACAGAGATGGTTGAGGATGCGATAGAGAAAATTAAAGTGATTCAGGATAGACTCCGTGCAGCTCAGTCCAGACAGAAGAGTTATGCGGACAAGAAGGTTCGTGATGTGGCATATATGGTTGGCGAGCGGGTTCTGCTTTGGGTCTTGCCTATGAAGGGTGTCATAAGGTTTGGAAAGAAAGGTAAGCTGAGTCCGAGATTTATTGGACCTTTTGAGATCTTGAGGCGAGTTGGGGAGGTTGCTTATGAGCTTGCCTTACCTCCCAGCATGGACAGTGTTCATCCGGTATTTCATGTTTCGATGCTCCGGAGATATTACGGTGATCTGTCGCACGTGTTGGATTTCAGTTCAGTCCAGCTGGACAAGGATCTATCATATATTGAGGAGCCTGTGACCATTTTGGACAGGCAGATCAGAAAGTTGAGGTCAAAGGACATTGCTTCAGTGAAGGTCCAGTGGCGGGGTCAGCCGGCCAAGGAGCTGACTTAGGAGACCGAGCAGGATATGCACTGCCAGTACCCTCATCTTTTTGCTGCTTCAGGTATGTGTTCTATGCTCGTTCGAGGACGAACGAATGTTTAAGTGTAGAAGGATGTAACGACGCGGCCGGTCGTTTTTGGAATTTATGCCCCGATCCCCCATTAACTGCTTTCCCTAAGTTCATTTCTGCTATTTTGGTTTGCTGGGACGTTCAATATTATGATTCGGAGTGTTTGGGACACTTAGTCCCTAAATGAGAGATTAAGATTTGAAAAATGGCCCGTATTCGGAGCACTGTGAAGACGACCTCGGAATGGAAATCTGATGGTTCTGTTAGCTCCGTTAGGTGATCTCGGGGTTCGGAGCATGTTCGGAATGTATTTTTTAAGTCCGTAGCTAATTTAGGCTTGAATTGGCGAAGTTAGTATTTTGGCGGTTTCCTGTTGATAGGTGAGATTTTGATCCGGGAGTCGGAATGGAATTCCGAGAGTTGCTGTAGCTTCGTCAGGTGATTTGGGATATGTGTGCAAAATTTCAGGTCATTCGGACAAGGTTTGGATAGGTTTTTGATCGAAAGTGTGTTTGGTTAGAATTTGGAGTTTATTGGCTTGAATCTTGGCTTAAATCGTGTTTCCGGTGTTGTTTTAGGTGTTTTAAGAATTGGTACAAGTTCGAATAAGGTATTAGCTGTTTCTGGTGCTTTTGGTTGAGGTCCCAGGGGTCGCGAGATGAATTCGGTTGGCTAAACGGAGAATTTTTGGACTTATGAAGAATTTTGGCTTGGTGCTCCTGGTATTTTCGCTTCTACAATTTTAGAGACGCAGAAGCGGAGTCGCTTAAGCGACCAAAAAGTTGCAGAAGCGGAGCTGCTTAAGTGGCCAGCCAGCCGCAGAAGCGGAAGCAGACGTTTGGCCAGTAACCGCAGAAGCGGAGATTTTTTCGCAGAAGCAGTCTCGCTTCTGCGTAGGGAAGACCACAGAAGCGGTTGGTCGGGCCTCGAAGGAAAACCACAAAAGCAGTTAATTTTCCGCAAAAGCAGGACCGCAGAAGTGGAAAATGTCCTGGACAAAATGTTTAAGTTATGGAAATGGGACTTCGTTCCCATTTCCCATTTTTAACAATTTGGAGCTCGGTTTGGGCGATTTTTGGACAGATTTTTCTTGGAAAACAACGGGATAAGTGTTCTTAACTCAATTTTGGTTGTATAACTCGAATCTATTACAAGTTTCGGTGTTTAATCTGAGAATTTTGTTGAAAGGGGTAGAAAACCTTCTGGGATAGAATCACTGATTTGAAGGTCGAAATGACATGGGAATTTTATAATTTTGGTATGGTTAGACTCATGAGAGTGCGAGGTTTCTGGAAATATAAATTTTATCCGGTTCCGAGACGTGGGGCTCGATGGGTATTTTGGTTATTTTACATAATTTCGCGTATTAGCTTAGAATTTAATTGTAAAGTAAATTACTTGAATTATTATTTACAATATGTAATTTAATTGAATAGATTTGAGCCATTTGGAGTTGGGTACTCGTGGCAAGAGCGTGATTTCAGGTTGACTTGCACTTGGTCGAGGTAAGTGGCTTGTCTAACTTTGTGTGGGGGACTTTGTCCCTTAAGATATGAAATTGGTAATTGAATGCCTTGTGCGTGAGGTGACGAGCGTGTACTTGAGCTAATTATTGAAACTCCGAATTTTTACTTGAAATAAAAGATACTTGAGCTGAGTTTTCTTTCGTATTTGCTTATTCCTATTTGCTATTATAGCCTGTGCTAGCTTAGAAAAACATATTTAGTGGACTTACTTGCCTATTTGCTTAAACTGCCTTGTTTGCATTCTACGGAGCATATTAGGCTAGAATATACTATTATTTTCTATGAGTTTGGTAGTTATTTAATATTTCGAACTATTATTGGTTGATTTAAAATTGGAACTACGGGACGGCATCCCGGGAGGTCCCCCTGCGCATGTTATATACTAAGATTGAGAGTGCGGAATACCAAGATATCCCTGGCACAAAAAATAATATAGATGGAGGATACCAGGAGATCCTCGGGATACCAAGAGATCCCAAAAATTATTAATGTGGATACTAAGAGATCCCAGAAGATTTATTGAGGATACCAGGAGATCCTCTGGATACCAAGAGATCCCAGAAATTATTATTGTGGATACCAGGAGATCCCAGAATTTACTATTGAGGATACCAAGAGATCCTCGGGGTACCAAGAGATCCCCGAAAGATTTACTGGGGATACCAAGAGATCCTCGGGATACCAGGAGATCCCCGATGATAAATGTCCGGTTGTGGTTTGTACCTCTATTCTTTGATTGTGTTTGCCCTCTGTTACTGTTTTACTTATTTTCTTGTTGGATACCTGCCGTGATTATACATATATTGTCTTCTCATTATCATATTGATTATTATGTTTTACCTCAATAGGGCCCTGACCTTCCTCGTCACTACCCAACCGAGGTTAGGCTTGGCCTTTACTGAGTACCGCTGTGGTGTACTCATGCCCTTCCTGCCCATGTTTTTCATGTGCAGATCCAGGTGCTTTTGGTCGAGCGCATTATCAGTGATCCAGGTGCTATATTCAGAGACTTGAGGTATATCTGCCATGTCAACAGACCGAAGAGCCTCCTTCTACTCTATCTTATAGTTAACAGTCCCATTTCATGTACTCAGTTGTTGTAGCCATTCCCGGATATTAGAGTTGTATCTTATGATTCTCTAGCATGTGTTGCCCGTGGGTTTCCGGGTCTTTGGGATAGTTTCATAATGTTAAGTGTTGAAGTGTATGTGCCAGGAGGTAATTATGTACATCATTCCTGTTATCTAGTTTTGATTATAAATTTCTGCAAATATTATTATTTCCGCAAGGTGTTAGGCTTACCTTGTCGCGAAGACTAGGTGCCGTCATGACGTGTTCACAATTGGTGAACTAGGGTCATGACACCTAGTTCTTTTTGCCAAAGAAGGTTCAATAGATACAGATTTTGAAGACTTCTTTGTAGGAGTCTTGGTTCTTTTTGGTTTGACAATTGGATCCTTTTCAATTGTACCTCTCTCTTGATAGACCAGGTCCATCTCCTCCTCCTCTTCTATAGCAGCTTCAAAACTTTCTACTACCTTTTCCTTTCCTTTTTCCTCCTTCTTTTTCTTACTTTTCTCTAGTGCTTCCAGTAGTTCTACTTCACTTTGCCTTACCTTACTCCTTGTAGTTCTTCCCCTAGGTACAGAAGTAGTAGCAGTCTTGGAAGATGATACTTTGCTTTTATTTGAGGGGTTTTTATCAACTAGGTTCTTTTGTGAAGATGCCTTACGCTTCTTTAGGTCATAACTGGCCCCCACTTTCTTTAAAATATCTGCTAAAGTCTCCTCCACAGAAGAACCAAGTTCTTCTTGTTGCTCACTTATCTGAACAAATCCCTCAGCAGCTTCTCCTTATCCGCTTCCCCCTGACTTCAAGCCTCCTTGTTCTTCACCACCACATATAGCAAGAACTTCCCCTTTCTTTTTCTTTCTCCTCCTACTAGTCTCAGCCCCTTCAACATTTTTCACAGCACCCACAAGCACAAACCTATTATCTACCCTCTCAGCTATATCAGAAAATACATAACAGGTGTTTACCTCTCTTGGGTTTTCTTGACTCTTGTCATTGTCAGATGGCCCAGGTTCTTCTCCTTCACTAGCAGAGATGAACTTTTCAGTTTCAGAGCTTGAGTGGGATTCTTCAGATGAAGCTTCTTTTCTTTGACTAGCTTTTAATTTCTCGTTCAAGGCTTTTCTGAGAGGGCCGGATGCTATAGATTTTCTCGCTAACATCTTTTGCCTGCGAAAACTGGGTTTTGGACTTTCAACTAGAGGTGTTGATGATGAGGTATTAGAGGAAATAGGGGGGGAGTTCCAGAATTGTCTTGAGGATTAGTCATGGTGGATAATTTCTGGAAATTTTGGGGATTTTTGGAGAAGAAAAGGGTTTATCAGAAGGGTTGGAGAAGAGAATGACGGCTATGAGTGATGAGAGAGGGTTTGTAGTGTATTTAAAGAGGAATCATGATTAAACCTGTAACGACAACTTTCTCAGAGGTCAAAAAGAAGTCTAATCAAATTAGAGTTCCGGTCTCTTTAGAGATAAATGAGTAACGCTAGTTTTTAAGAAAAAATCTCGTTTTAGTTAGACTCCTAGGATAATGAAACTGGTTCAATGCTCAACGGATAAAATTTATTAAAGCTTTGGGTAATTAGGACTTTTGCTCATGGTTGATAATTTTATCTTTACAATTGAGCAAAGTATAGAAACATACATGAACTTTCTTATGAGCATATACTGATGAACCAGGTTCTTCAAGTAAAACTTCCCTTGATCATGCCTCAAATGACAGAATAGAAGAACTTTGTAAGAGATTAAGGATTCATATAAATACATGTCATATAAATATACTAATCAAAGTATAAGACTGAGTAAGAATTAATCTAGATATTTACATTGAATTAAGAACTCCTAACCAAAAAAAAATTCATCTTTTTCAATTTTTTTTCATTGTGCA
>MDKF010040721.1:0-16675 GCA_026770625.1 Nicotiana glauca | reverse complement strand
AACCTGAGGGGAATATGATGGAAGAAATGATTTCTAATAAGCTGAAGTGTAAAAACAGGCTGTTAAGGCAGAGTCATCTGGTTATAAAAGGAAAATTTTCAGGATAGTAGAGGAAGGGTTTTTTTTTAGCCTTAAGAGTTCTCCCAGCCTAGATCAGTTTTTCCAGTCTTTTAGAAGGATTTTTCTAATCTTTGAAAGCTTTTTCCAGTCTGGAAGCAATCATTTTCTCTTTTGTTTCTTCTTTGGTCTTGAAATCCAGTGTTGGAAGGAGTACTGTCAAAATTCGAAATCAGTTCTAGAGTTCCCTTTTGATCATTTCGGGGAAACATTTGTGAGAGTTAAAAGGTCACTGTTACATCGAAAAGAAAAGGCTGATTGTCCACATTTCAGCCTCTGAACTCAAAGTTTAATTCTTGTTTGTTACTTTGGGGTGGTCCTGTCAATCCTGTTTGGCTTTACAAATTATCGGAACTGTGTTTTCGCGACTATTTTTTCTAGAAACTACAAATCCCCCTGGTTTACCTGTTCGTTGCTGTTTGATGTTCGTTATTGCTATTTGTTACTGTCGCTGCCTGATCATTCCTTTCTTGTCTTTTTGGACTTTCAGATTAAGGTACACAGCTTTAAATTTGTTTCGGTTAAACTTGAACTGGAGTTTGAAGAAAAAAAATGCTCATTGTGGAATCATACGCTTGTATCGCCCTTTTAGTTAGATAATTTGTCGCACCTATTTGTCAATTGTAAGGAATGCGTCTGTATAATGTTAGACTTTGAAGTTTATTTAAGATCATGGGTTTGTAAGATAAGTCGGCATTTCCTTATTAGTATGTAAATCCTGTAAACGTTAATGCTAGCCTTAAGTTGTTTCACAATTCGAACTTTGCATTAGTTTAATGGTTAGATAAAAGAAAAAAATAACAAGTTTAAAAGTAGACAATTTCATATCCAATAATGATTTACTCGAACTGGCTTTCGCAGTGTAGTAATTAGTCTCTCTATTACCCTTTTTGAATCTACCCAATTTAACGAGGCACGCCCGGATAAATGTTCCCCTCTTTAATCTAGTTGATAGGATAAGTTGAGATATATTGACATCAGAAGATAAACGCTCATGCCTTATTAAGAGTTTTCGTTGGAATGAGGTGCTTTTCCAATTATTTAGTAGCAAGTTAGTTAAATCGGAATTATTTCGTACATTATCGCTTCGCATAAATTAATTGAAAACGACTTCAATGGATTTTTCACATAAACGGAAGTGTTGTTAAAAGTTGATAGTTTGTTTTACTCGGTATAGACTAAAAATGAATGACCCGGGCACATGTTTGACCTACATACTCGTTAGGGGCCTGGGTCAAGATCGAGATTAGGCCCGTTTTATTCAAATGTCTAAATGTGCAGTTTCTAAGTTAATAAAAGCGGTTTAGAATTGATTAAAAGCACATGATTTATAATATGTATTAAAATAAGATATTTTAGCCATTTACAATAGTTTAAGCGACCGTGCTAGAACCACGGGATCCGGGGGTGCCTAATACCTTCCCTCGGGTCAACAGAATTCCTTACTTAGAATTTCTGGTTCGCAGACTTCATTTGGAAAGTCGAAATTTCCTCGATTTGGGATTTAAATAAATCGGTGACTTGGGACACCATAATTTATTCCAAGTGGCGACTCTGAAATACATAAATAATCTCATTTCGAATATTGTCACTTTAAATGGAAAAACTCCCTCGCGTCTACCCCCCCGGGGTAAGGTGCGCGCAAAAAAGAGGTGTGACAGTCGGCGTGCCACACGATCCCAATTCATAATATATAATGATTTTCCGGCAAGGGAACAAGTATCAATTCAACTATCCCGGCAAGGGAGAATGAAAATATACAATTAATTCCCGGCAAGGGAGCAATAACAATATCTTACACGTCCCGGCAAGGGAATAATTACATCTCCTTCTCTTTTGTTTATTTCTTACTTCCTAACCATGTCATAATTTGAGCCAACGCTCCAAGGAATCTACAAATTATATTTCCTCTTCATAATGTTCACACTATATCGAAACCGTCAATTTAAACAAGGAAGAGTCACTACAGAATCCCAATTAAGCACAAGTAAGGACTCACGATCATGCTAGACACCAGTGTATAGATACTCGTCACCATGCCTATACACCATACTCAATATTTAGCAATTAGCAAATAATACTCTAATCCTATTTCCTCAAGCCAAAGTTAGATCAAACACTTACCTCGAATGCTCCACACTCAACTCAAGCCTCTAGTATAGCTTTACCCCTCGAATTCGGCTCCAACTCAGTCAAATCTATGAAATAATGATTTTACAATATTAATAATAGCTGAACAGACTAAACCCAATGCCTAAATATGATTTTCTAAGCTTTCTTCCCAAAATTCCAAAAATCGACCCCGGCCCCGCGTGGTCAAAACCCGAGGTTTGAACCAATTCCATGTCACCCATTCCTCTCGAGCCCTCGGGGCTCCTAACCAAACTTACACACTAACTAAACAACCTCATACGAACTTAACCGAGCGATCAAATCGCTAAAATCACATCATAAACGAGGAATTAAACCTCAAATTTATCATTTTTCATTCAAACTTCATAAATTTTCAACTTTAGATATTTAGGTCCGAAACACGTTAAACGACGTCCGATTTCAATCAAATTTCATAGAAAGCGCTTAAACCACATATAAGACCTGTATTGGGCGCCGAAACCAAAATACGGGCCCGATACCAATGATTTCTTATTCATTTTCATTTCAAGTTTTCATATTAAATTTCAGAAAACAATTTCTTTCAAAAATTCATTTCTCTGGCTCGGCACCTCGAATTTCGATTCCGGAAATACACCCGAGTCCCATATTTTTTTACGGATCCTCCGGGACCGTCAAATCACGAGTTCTGGTCCGTTTATCTAAAATGTTGACCAAAGTCAACCTTAATCATATTAATATTAAAATTTATCAAATTTTTCACAGAATTCACATTTAAGCTTTTCGGCTACGCGTTCGGACTGCGCACGCAAATTGAGACGACTAAAAGTGAGGTTTTCAAGGCCTTGAAAGCACGGAATGAATGATAAAACAGGTGATAACCTTTTGGATCGTCACAGCTAGTGACAATGCCATTATTATCCAAGAACTTATGCACCAATTCGAAAAAATAAAAGGGAATAATGGTAAAATATTAATTAAAATAGATCTAGAAAAAGCTTTTGATAATTTAGAATGGTCCTTTATATATAGGACACTTCTATACTTCAAAATTTTCCCTAAAAGCACTAAATTAATTATGTCTTGTATCACTTTAACATCCACCGTTGTTCTAGTCAATGGCACAAAAACTAACTTCTTCCACCCAAGTCCGGGTATTGGGCAAGATGACCCAATGTCCCTCTATATTTTTATATTATGCAAATGTTATTAAGATACATAAATTACCAAGTGGACATTAGGATATGGGACCTTATCATCCTGGGCCATAACTGCCCTCCCCTGTCCCCATCTTCTCTTCGCAGATTATTTAGTTCTAATTGGCAAAGCTAATAACAAAATAGCATGATCCATTCAAATAGCTCTTAAACACTTCTTTGATATATATCGTCAATCTATCAACTTTGCCAAGTCCAGAATAATTTTCTCAAAAAATTATAGCAAACTAACTAGTACCAACATCTCCCTATGGCTAGGTATAAAAATTTACAATTCTTTTGGTAAATATCTGGGTTTTTCAATTATTGATAGTACCCTCAAGCACAAAGACTATCAATATATCATTGATAATATGAGAACTAAACTATCCAGGTGGAAATGTGATAAATTCAACTTGGCTGGTAGGGCAACTTTAATACCGTCAACTTTTTCTAGCCAACCAGCGTACTACAAGCAATACTGTAAAGCCCCGTAAATTCTCATAGTTAACTCCTACTAATTTTGAGCTTGAGAATACAATGTAATTAAATCTTATCTACATGATTATTCGAGTAGAACAAAGTTATTGGAATGCTTAGGGACAATATCGATAGTTAATCATTAAATTAGTAGATGTTACAAGGTCATTAAATGCATTTGGAGCATTTCAAGTTTCTATTCATAAGTGCTAAAATTTTGAGAATTCAATGGCATGTAACCAACTTGAAGAGTTGGAATTTAATAAGAAAAACAAGGATTTAAATTTCTAGTCTTCAGTTGGCAACGAGAAAGAATTTAGAAAACTAGGAAAAGTGGTTGGCCAACAAAGAGACAAGTGAGGGACAATGGAATTGATTAAATAACAAGGATAAGAAAATAATGGAAGTAATTATGAAAGATAAAAGCAAGTAAAAAATAGAATAATTAAAGTTGAAGACCAAAATGTTGCTTCTGTGATGGAATAAATTAGAATCCAGTGAAGGTGTGCAACTCAGCACCTCAAATTTAGAATTCACAGCTGAAGTTTTTGTAGGCATTTTGTAAAGGGAGAGATTATATTATATTTGAATTGGTCTTGGGGATTAGAGAGAAGGATCAGCTATTTACCATTAATACATCTTCAAGGTAAGAATTAAATGCCTTTCTTTGATAAATTTGATTTATTTATTACATCTCTTAATCCTCCAACATTGTGGGATTCATAGATTTTTTAAGATAATCTCAAGGACATTTCAAGAAACTTAAATCATGAAACTTTTAGGATTTGACAAAGAGGTAATTTCTTCACTTCAATCTTATGCACCATACTCCATGGGCGTAGTAGAGTATATTTATGAAGTTAGATTTGTATTTAAACATCTATTCATAAAACCCTAGAAGCTAGTCTTGAAATTGAAAAGTTGGTTGGTAAGAATAATGAATAGTGATGGGTGTTGCTTGAACGATATTATTTTGAGTTTATAGTAGAATGACTAGATTTCATAACAAGTTTAAAAATAAGTTGGAGCTAAAATTCAAGGATTGTCCTTCAAATAATTAAATAAGGATTTTTGTTAAACTTATACGATTAGATTTAAGTGTTAGACACTTAGTTGATTTAGTAGGTATCATTGTGATTCGTTCTTGAATTATGTGAGTTTCAACATGTAGATCGTGACTCTTTGGCGTTATTGGATAATTTGTGATAAGGTTAGAAGCAATTTGAGGTACGTTGAAACTTACTACCCTCGGAACTTTTCTCTAAACTCATATCGAAACACGATTAAATCGAGTTTCAAAATGCGAATCCTAGTTTGTGGGGATGCGTGAGTTGGGATTTTACCACTCTTGCATCATAAAATAGTTAAGTGATATGAATATTATTTTTCTGAAATGTTGTATCTTAATTTAAAAAAATAAAAATAAACAAGGAATATCACTTGTAGTATTTTAAAATGAAAATATATGAGTTTTAAGATATCTTGGATATAACTATTCTCAAATAGTTGATTTGGCTATAAATATTATAATTGATAAATGTAAAGGTTTTGGGAGTTACTTAAATTCACCAAGATTGACCTCGGACATTTTTTCTCATTAGGTCATGAAACTACGCGTACCGGTGTAGGCATAGAACCTACCTTACGGTTGGGGACTACATAGAGTACTTCCCATTGGGGGTACTATTGTGCTACTTTATTAGCATGGCTGAGTCGATTCGTGTGGCACAACGATGAGACGACCTGAACAAGTAGGGTATATGATACTTGCCGCTAGGTACATAACCTAGTTGACCTTCTTTCGTGTCGGTGATGGTATAGTGCTCCCGGTAAATAAAAAATCTAACATGATTTTGCAAAGATCAATGATAAAAGAAGACTTTGAAATATGTTTTACCACATTATTTTATTGTACTTTTTAAATTGTTAATTGATATGAATACTTATTTCTTGATATCAATTATTATTGCATATCTTATATCTTCTTAAATATAGTCCTATTTTCTTTTTAGGGAACGGTTCATGATTCATTCTAGGCATGTGGAGCTTAGGCCTTTTGGATACATTTTCATTTCTATTTTCAGGGACGGGATCTGAGCAACTTGGACCGCGTGGATAAGGCAGCTCTACATTTCCCATTGACGTTATTTGGTGAGATTTCATGCTTGTATTTATGGAGGACTTTATTATATTAGAAAAATATAATAAACAACAAGAGTATTCATTTTGGTGAGCCACCGGGTTATGCCTTGGCTGACTATCCTATTTCATGTCATAGAGATTCCACAGACAACGATAGTATTCATTTTGGGTTGTAATCCTATGGTTACTTACATGGCATGCATGAACGAAATTTTCTTTTATCTTTATGAAGCTTTGCCTTCAAAGGAAAATATATACTTAAAGACATTATTCATGTTTTGCGTATATCTTAAAATGATTGTAATTGAAGAGCCTTTCGCATCCTCCTATTAAGCATATAGATGTGTATTATTCTATAGGATGGTTCACTCGGTTTGGGTAGAGTACCGGGTGCTGGTTACATAGTTTTAGGGCGTGACAAATACATAATGTTACCTCCTAAGACACTCAAGAAAATTGACCAAATACAAAGAAATTTTTTTTGGGTACGACTGATAAAAAAAGAAGCTTCATCTTGCCAATTGGGATTTGGTAACTAAAAATAAATCTAAGGTGGATTAGGATTAAGAAAGTCTAGAACCAAGAATTTATCATTATTAGCTAGTCTAACCTGGAGATTAGCCAATAACCCCACAAACTTATGGGTTATTGCATTGCTCCGAAAGTACTCTCAGAAACCTAGTGAAAAGGGCTCCTTTGTTTGGAAGAATATTATCAAAGGCTAAAAAATTTCCAACAAGGAATGTCCTGGTCTATCCACAACTCCTCTTTCCTAAATTTGTGGGAAAATAAATGGATTCCCAACTCAAATAGCCTTAGAACCTATGTAATTGGTCCCTTAACCAATGAAGAGAACTCTCTTAAAATAAGGGATATTAGATCTGAAAACAAGTGGCACTTTAATAAAATATCCTTTGATATTCCGCAGGAGATAAAAGACAACATTATATCTACCTTCATCCCTAGCGATTGTAACAAAGACTCTCTAACTTGGGATATTAATGAAAATGAGATCTTTACTATAAAACCGTGTTATAAACTAGTTGAGGGCAACAACCCATCGTTAATAGATTTCAATTGGATATGGAGTTTGCATTTTCCCAATAAAATCAAATTCTTCTTGTGGATTTGTTATCACAATAAATTAACCTGCCGAAGCTATCTATCACATATAGGTATGAACATAGACAAGCAATGCACAATTTATCGTAAGGAGCCAGAAACAATCACTCACATATTCATCACTTGCCCTCTAGTTCAATTATTATGGAATGAACTAGGTATCAATACTAGTTATTTCCAGTCAGGTAACCATAATTGGCTCCTTTATCTCAAGAAACCCCCCTCATATTCCCGACAAACACCTGCCGTAGTGTACCTTGTTCCCCTTCTTAATTTGGAATATCTAGCTAACTAGGAACAACAACAACATTAATAATACATCCACCCCTATCTCCTTAAAAAGGATTTTGAATCAATCCATCGAATATAATTTACTAACGGATCTTGAGTCCAGCTGAAATAGAAAAATTGGCCTAACAATTAACTAGTCTAAACCTCCTCCTGGTTGGTGTAAGATGAATACCGATGGAGATTTTGATAAAGCAAAAGTTACTGGAGTTATAGGAAAAATTATTAGAAACCATAATGGTGACTGGATGTTAGGTTTTGCTTCTAAAATTTCTCCCAAAACACCAGTACACGCAGAGCTAATGTCACTTTACCAGGGTCTTTATATTGCAAAAAAAAAGGAAGCTATATCCATTGGAGATAGAGACCGATTTTACAAAGGTAATTTCTTTCATCAGCAAAGGATACGAAGCTTATGAATCTGTTATTAACTCATGCAGGTTGCTTCTGGTTCAAATGGACATGGTGGTGATGCGTCACAACTTCAAGCAGGGGAATCACGTCGCCAACAGCCTAGCAAAGCACACAGGAGTCTTACGAGTATTCAATAAAATTGAACTTTGGTTGTTTCCCCCACTTTTTGTTCTAGACAGAATGCTGGCAAACAGTGGTGGTTTTAGTTTTGTTAAAACTGTTTCTTTGAAGTGTTGTAGAAATTTTGTTATGTTTGGTAATCTGCATGCAATTCATGCATTTTCATCTAATCATCCACAGGATCAGACATCCTACTGTAATTTCTAGTTTAATATAATGAAATAAATATCCTTTTTGCCACAAAAAAATACTCTGCAGTAGTAGTAATAGCAAACTGGCTTATATGACACTTATCCCCTAGAGAGTTGAATAAATATTTCTTTGAATACAATATAAATATATTATAATTTGTAGTACTTGTATGTACTTTCTTGTATTTGTTAGTGTAATTATATTTTTGTGACGACCCGACCCGTCGTCTCACGGGTTACCGCTCTGTTTCCCCCATTTCATGCGTCTTTATGCTTTATTATAAGTGTCTAATGTGAACGAGTTGATTTGGATTGATTTTAGAAGGAAATGATACACTTAGTCTCTTTAAGGAAGGCTTAGTTTGGAAAAATCAACCGGATGTTGACTTATGTGTTAGAGGCCTCGGATATGATTTCCAGTGATTCGGTTAGCTTCGGAGAATAATTTGTCACTTAGAAGTGTGATTGGAAGTGATTTTGGAAGTCCGGTATAGAATTAGGCTTGAATTGGCGAAGTTAGTATTTTGGCGAATTCCGTTTGATAGGCGAAATTTTGATCTGAGGGTTGGAATGGACTTCCGAGAGTTTTTGTAGCTTTTTTAGGTGATTTGGGGTGTGTGTACAAAATTTCAGGTCATTCAGAAGTGTTTTGGTTGGGTTTTTGATCAAATGTGTCTTTCGGAAATTTTAGAAAAACTTAGGCTTGAATCCGATGTAGTTTGACGATTTTTATGTTGTTTGATGTGTTTTGATTATTGGAACAAGTTTGGGTGATGTTTTAGGATGAGTTGGCACTTTTGGTTGAGGTCCCGGGAGCCTCGGGGTGATCTCGGATGGTCAAACGGACCAATTCTAGCACTTGGTAATTGCAGGTTTTTCAATTCAGGGTTGCAGAGATTTAACCCTTCGCGTTAGCGTAGAAGGAGAATTGAGGGCCAGGGGTTAGGACTTCATGATTGCGGTGGAGTCCTTTCGTTCGCGCAAGGATAGGAGGTCAGACATCGCGTTCACGTTCACGTATAGGGGGTGGGGTCCAGTAGTGAGTTACCTTTTGCGTTCGCGTTTGGGTTACGCGTTTGCATAGGCTTAGAGACCCCAAGGTTTTGCGTTCGCGGGCTGGGGACCGCGCTCGCGAAGGGTAAATTAGCCAGTGGGATAAGTTGTTCATCGTGAATGCGAGTAGGCCCTCGCGTTCGCATAGAGACAAGGGTCAGCTGGCAGAAGGGTTTTTAAATGATATTTCATCCGCGAGCCTAAGTTATTTTCCTCCATTGTTGAACACCTTGAGAGCTTTTGGATGGGAATTGAAGAAGGTTTTGACTGGGCATGATTGTAAGTAAGCCCTATGAACTAAAAACACGATTTTATTTTGAAATTTACCTTGAAATCCATGGAAACTTAGCAAAAAAGGGAAGAATTAGGGCTTGAGTTTTAATATTTCAAATTGGGATTTGAGGGGTTATTTGGACTCCAATTTTGGTGTTCTTTATATGTATAGACTCGTGGCGAGATAAGAAACCCATTGGAATAAGAATTTTTGAGTTTCAAGAAGTGGCTCCGGGGCTCGGGTTTTGCTAATTTCGAGATTTTCGCTATTTTTCAATTGTTTTCGATCGAATATTGTTCCATTGGCCTATTGTGACGTATTCATTATGATTTTGATCAGATTCGGCATGCGAGGAGGTCGATTTGAGAGGCAAGGATATAGCGAGCTAGGATTTTGGCCAGCTTGAGGTGAGTAATAGATGTAAATGATGTCCTAAAGGTTTAAAACCCCATATTTGCACAACGTAGTGCTATATTAAGGTGATTTGCACGTCGGGTAGCGAGCGTGGGGTAGAGTACCGTTAGGGATTATGATTTGGTCCGTCCCAGTAGAGGAATATACTGCGTAATTCATTGAAATTCACTTATTATCATTATAATTGAGATGATTGCTATATTTGGGCTTCGTGCCAATTGATTGAATCCTTCATGGATTACTATTACTGGTTTCTTACCATTTTTCATATTGTTGAAACTCAGTCCTAGTATTTAATACTGTTTTGCAAACTCAGCCGCCTTTTCTCAAACTAGAAACTTAGTTAATATTTTTAAATAAAGTTTGGGCTGAATATTTCTATATTATTGTGCCCGAGAGGCTTATGTGCATTTGGACTGAGTATAGGATCGGGTTGCGCGCCATAGCGGTATGACATTGATATTGATATGAGGCTGAGGGCCTAGTTGATGCCACGAGATAGCTTATTATTGCGCTTGGGTCGTAAGGGGACCCTCCCGGAGTCTGCACATCTCCAGTGAGCGCCGTCGACGATAAATAAATAGAGTGTGTTGCACGCCGCAGCGGGTACTAGAGAGTACTGGTCTATGTGTAGCATTGCATATTTGATTGTCATTTACTGATTTATCTGTTGTGGTATTTCCTTAATTGTTTTCTTTGATCTACTAATTTTATACTATTGGGTTTCAAGTTGCTCTATTTATAGAATTACTTTGTGCCTACTCAGGATTTCTTATTCTCAACCATTATTTATGTTTATTAATCACTAGGTCGGAGTATTCACATTACTCCCTGCACCTTGCGTGCAGATCCAGGTACACCTGAGGCTGTGTGAGGACTTCTCTGCCTAGCATCATATCTGAGAGTATCAAGGTAGCTGCATTTGACGTTCGCAGTACTGATCTTCCTTCTATCTTATTTACTTTATTTCCGCATTTCTAGAGAACCATAGGTTGTAGGTTGATACTCATGTATTAGAGGCTCAGACTTGTGACACCGGATTCTTCCGGCTGTGTAGTTGTTTTATTACTTGGGATTCCGCATGTTTTAACTTTATCTCAGGGTTTCAGTATTATGACTTAGTAATTTATTTTTGTTAATTAATTCATAAACTGGATAAAATGGTTAAGGTTGTGTAATTTGTCGGGCTTGCCTAGCAGTGTGTTGGGCGCCATCACGACCGGTGTTGGGGTCGTGACAAGTTGGTATCAGAGCCTAGGTTATATAGGCCTTACGATTCATGAGCCAGTTTAGTAGAGTCTCGCGGATCGGTACGGAGACGCCTGTACTTATCCTTGGGAGGCTGCCGAACCTTTAGGAAAACTTCATATTCTTGAATTCTTATCGTGCGTCCTTTGATTCAGCTTGAAAAGTAACTCTTGAAATTCCTTCCACGTATTCGTATGCGCGAACGAGCGCTCAGTAGTAGATATGCCTTGATGGCTTGTGATTCCTCGATCGAGGGGCGAAATGTAATCTTTGTGAGTTTATGTTATGCCAGTCTGGAGAACTTGAGGTCAGATCTTTGTCTATGGCTTGAGCACCGAGGTGCTGATTGTGCGAACACGTGGTTTTGAGCTTATTAGTTCGATATTGTCCCTATTAGCGGGAATGACGGTTGGTAGCTATGTGATGAGTATGTTAGTATTGTGAGAGGTATCTATATGATTTGGAAGTGATGAGGAAGGTCAGCTAGATGATAGATGAACTATTAAGTGTATGATTTCCATTGTGATTAGATGTGCATCCCCGAGCTATGGGCGTGTGAAGAATCTTTTCAAGACTCCTAGTTGGGAGTGAAGTAAATTGCATGTTGCGGTATGAGTTCATGCTCAAGAAGACTAAGTGAATGTGTAATGTGTATGACGGTGGAAGGTATACAAAAATATTATATTGAGGCGAAGCAGGTGGGTTATCTCCTGCGGAGTGTTCTGAAGTGGTGTGATCCCTATGTTGTCTGTTAGAAGATGTCAATCACAAGTGAAATACATGTGTTGAAATCTAAATTGGTCGTTTATAGAGTGGGTGTATCTGTTGTGAAGGTAAAGGTGAGAATTGCAGAAGAGTTAAATTCTAACTGATCTATGTTCTCACAAGCTTATAAGGGATTTGAGTTAATCTCACTATGATATTATGTCAGCAATTGAGTGCATGCGTATGATTTGTTGAGTGCATTTTGATCTATGGATTTGAGCCAAGTTGGGGAGTTTGCTATTAATTAAGTTTATTGCATGGCTAAGTGCTATGTTGGTTCCAGTTTGAGGCGCGTTGGTGAGTCAGTTATGGCTTACGGAGATTAGGGTCGAGGATGGTTGTGAAGGAATTTATTTTTATTTTCAAAGGTTATGTGGTGCCTCGTATGTGTGTGAGAATCACAGAATGTCTTAAGTTGCTGTTAGTAAAGAGTGCTCGGTGCATAGAGTAGGAAGATGCTTGCTTGTATTGTGACGAGGCCATATCTTGCGGTGTCAGAGTGCTATCGAGGCACGAGGGGGGATTCTGTTCATTGCATCAGGCTAAATGCAGTTAAATAGAGTAAATGACTCTCGAGAATGGTACTAATGTGTTCGAGATTCTACATGTGACAATTGGGTATCTTGAATTTGTATATGTGATTAGAACAGAGTCTCCATTGGGAGAGGTCAAGATGTGTAATTTTTCTAATATCAATTATGGGCTTCTATGTAGAACTATCAGGAAGGTACGGGTAATGGTTCGAAATTCGTAGAATGTTCTATAATGTTTTGACTTGCGATGTAGCAGTTGGAAGGTACGAAATGGTTCGTGGGATGTGAGACAGCATGGTCTCGTGATTCAAATTCACTCGGAATGAGTGCGGATGGATGGTGTTATATGTTGAATGCAGTTGTTATTATTCCTAGGGCAATCAGGGTAAGTCGAAAGAAGATGGATTGGTTAGCCATATATCTGTTGGCATATTGGTGGTAGAGATCAATTCCTTCAGCATGATCAAGTTGCGCGTGTGATTTGTGGCGGTACAGGTGAGGTCTATCGTCCGTCGTAATTGATGTTATTCAAGAGTATTCCATTGTTATGGGCATGTTACGTGCAGGAGGATCCCGAAAGGGTCTTGGTGGGTTGGACCACTACTTAGAAATTTGCATATTCTATAGTTATGAGAATTCACCTGTGTGTTAGTATGGTTCTCCTAAAGTGAGTTAAGTGGAAAGTTTTATATTATGAAGTGTTAATCTAATAATGGTTCCGAAGCTGTGATGAAGAACGTGTTCTATCGTATGTTGGCATGTTGGGTGCAATGAGTGGTATGGAATTTGAAGTGAAGATAGAGGTAACAACTCGGTATGGTCGAGGATGTCTCAAGCTCGGATGAGCAGGGAAGAAGTCTCGACGTTTAAAGTAAATTGGTATTGTCTTCAGCGTCACCTGAGAACGGTGTTTTGTGAAAAGGCTTTGCACCCTGGTCAATGATTCTTGATCGTTTTTCAGTGTTAGTGCGGTCGATGGTTTGGAGATACGGGTAGGTTGTGGGAGGTTGTCCCACAGGAAGATTGTGTAAGTATGGTAGTTAGTCACTTGATTGATTGAAGACTTGAACCAAGTATGAAGGTTGTGATAATATCGTTGAATTGAGAAAATATTCCAGGAGGGCATTCGGTCTATTGAGTTGTGGACTACGGATGATTTTTTCGACTATGATGGATGTTCTTATGTGTTACAAGCGGAAGATGAGTTGTTAGGGACCTTTGAAAGGTAATTAACCTAGTTCAGTACAATCAGAATTGGCTTGAGGTCGGTGGATGGATTCAAATGTGAATATGGGCTCTATGTCAGGCCAAACGGGTTCATTTCAGTGATACGCTCCTTATGGAGGAGGAGTTAGGGTGTTATTTCGTTGTCAGATATTTTATGCAAAGATACACTGCGCCGTGTGAGTTGTGAGACGGTTTGAAAAAATGCTTATATGTTAAGGATCCGCGTAGAAATGATATTTATGAGCAAAATGGCTCTCGAGATTCAGATTGTATATCTCACCTCAGTTGAGCTTGAGTTTTGGTAGCTTATAGCGCTATATGTCCCCTCAGGGACGTTATTATGCACTTAGCGTGCTTGTGACCGAAATTCGGTATTTTATATTAATAAGCAATTTAGCTCAATGTACACCTCTTTAAGTGAGTATTATGTGTGGATCGGGTGGCACGCCACCATGAATGTGTTATTTGGATCGGGTTGTGCGCCGCAATAATGTGATATTAAGCATAATTTTCTATATG
The DNA here is from genome assembly GCA_026770625.1 of Nicotiana glauca. Classification (NCBI taxonomy): domain Eukaryota; kingdom Viridiplantae; phylum Streptophyta; class Magnoliopsida; order Solanales; family Solanaceae; genus Nicotiana; species Nicotiana glauca. Next base: position 2,460 of record MDKF010040721.1, on the reverse strand, counting down.
CTATTTCTGTATGCCTAGCTTCCTATTTGCTCAGGAGAGCACGTATTAGTGCGTAAGTTAGGCAGTTCCTTCCAGAGTTTGTCTTCCTTTTTGTACCGCGTTTTAATTAGTAGCCTATCGGTACTTTGTGTCATCATATGAGACTTTTGATTATGTACGGGGTAGTCTATTGCCTAAGTGGTTCATACTGGATGAGGTCACGCATTGAGTCGAAGTTATGCGGATGTATGATATCCGAAGTTAGATTCGTGTGTTCTGTCTCTATGATGGGAGAGAGGTTCTCCTTCTTATGTTGTGGTGGTATTGGAGAGCTTGAGGTACAACTATTTCATTTGAGTCATTTTCATGAATTGAGTATGTTCGAATTGTTGCTTATTGGAGCGCGTATTGTGCGAGTTGTGGCTTAGTCATGTACTAATGTGTAATGTCACCAGAGTGGTGCGTTGATTAGATGAGATCGTTGGGATATTTAATGAGTACGAGCAGATTCGATTTCAGTATGTTGGAAGGATACTATCGAGCTTCGACTCAGAAATTTGATATAGTATTTTCCAAAGCAGAAGTGGTTTCATGAATGGTTGATTTGAGAAATGGTGATGGTTTACTGCGTGTTTTAGTTATCAGTTGCAGTATATGTAAAAGTATTGGAAAGAAACTTTAGTTGTTAAGAGATTTTCTATTAGTATTCAGACCTTGTGTGCAGCTGCTGTGAATGGGAGTTATCGCTACATGTGTTTGAGTTATGTGGAATATCAGGTAATTGCACCTGAGGTTGCAGGTATGGATTATTACAGCTGGTTCGGGCTTGTTCTGAATATAGATGGGAGGTTCTGAACTTGTGTACGATTTCGGAAATGGAAATGTGGTTCTAAGGTTTATGGGCTAGATTGGATTATGAAATTGTAGTGACAATATGTAATCGGACCTATGTGACGTAGGGTGATGGGGGATCACCCCTGGGTATATGCATGGTAAAGTTACTCAGCGATTGGTTGCCTTTTAGAACAATTCTGGGTACGCTCGAGGAAGAGCGTTTGTTTAAGTTAGGGAGGATGTGATGACCTGACCCTTCATCTCACGGGTTACTGCTCTATTTCCCCCATTTCCTGCTTTTTATGCTTCATTATAAGTGTCTTGTGTGAACGAGTTAATTTGGATAGATTTTAGAAGGAAATGAGACACTTAGTCTCTTTAAGGAAGGCTTAGTTTGGAAAAGTCAACCGGATGTTGACTTATATGTTAGAGTGCTCGGATATGGTTTCCGGTGATTCGCTTAGCTTCGGGGAATGATTTGTGACTAATGAGTGTGATTGGAAGTGATTTTGGAGGTCCGGTGTAGAATTAGGCTTGAATTGGCGAAGTTAGTATTTTGGCAAATTCCGGTTGATAGGTGAGATTTTGATCCAAGAGTCAGAATGGACTTCCGAGAGTTGCTATAGCTTCATTAGGTAATTTGGGATGTGTGTGCAAAATTTCAGGTCATTCGGAGGTGTTTTGGTTGGGTTTTTGATCAAATGCGCGTTTCAGAAGTTTTAGAAGAACTTAGGCTTGAATCCGATGTAATTTGATGATTTTTATGTTGTTTGATGTGTTTTGATGATTGTAAAGAGTTTGGGTGATATTTTAGGATGGGTTGGCACTTTTGGTTGAGGTCCCGGGAGCCTCGGGATGATTTCGGATGGTCAAACGGACTAATTCTAGCACTTGGTAATTGCAGGTTTTTCAGTTAAGGGTTGTAGAGATTTAACCCTTTGGGTTCGCGTAGGGTGAGTCGCGAATGCGTAGAAGGAGAATTGAGGGCCAGGGGTTAGGCCCTCACGATCACAGTGGAGTACTCGCGTTCGCGGAAGGATTGGAGGTCAGGCATCGCATTCGCATGAAGGCATTCGCGTTCGCGTATAAAGGATGGGGTCCAGTAGTGAGTTGCCTTTCGCGTTCGCGTTTGGGTTACGCATTCGCGTAGGCTTAAAGACCCTAAGGTTTCACGTTCGCGGGCTGGGGACTGCGTTCGCGAAGGGTAAACTGGCCAGTGGGATAAGTTGTTCATCGCGAATGCGAGTAGGCCCTCGCGTTCGCATAGAGAAAAGGGTGAGCTGGCAGAAGGGTTTTTAAATGATATTTCATCCGCGAGCCTAAGTTATTTTCCTCCATTGTTGAACAACTTGAGAGCTTTTGGACGGGAATTGAAAAAGATTTCGACTGGGATTGATTGGAGGTAAGCCCTAAGAACTAAAAACACGATTTTATTGTGAAATTGACCTTGAAATCCATGGAAATTTAGCAAAAAAGGGAAGAACTAGGGCTTGAGTTTTAATATTTCAAATTGGGATTTGAGGGGCTATTTGGACTCTAATTTTGGTGTTCTTTATATGTATAGACTCATGACTGTGAGCACGTGATTTTTACCCCAAGTAAAGAATTCCAAAAATTAAAATAAATAAAAGGGATTAATTAGGAAAA
>MU685992.1:6852-71047 GCA_026770625.1 Nicotiana glauca | reverse complement strand
CAATATCTCAGAGATCATGCACCTCAAGTTTATTGACAATGGAACTTTAAATACCAGGGGCTCTTCCAAATCAATAGAGGGGGGAAACACCAACCCGCATTAAAAACACTCATCAAAGGCATAAGCAAATAATTACACCAATTATTCTTGAATCCTTCCTTTTCAATCATGACATTATACAATTATAATTCAAGTTCTCGACACATTGGCCACACTTTATTCCCCAAATTCATTTGATTACTTCAAACATCTCTACATATAGAGGATTTCACATAGTTTGGCATAAGATATGCAACTAAATCTCAATTTAAGGTCTTAGCATTTCGATACATGATTCATGCTCCTTGAGCCATTTTTATGTTATCAACAATAGCACCTTAATCATATTGGAATGCATATTTCACAATTATAGGGTCACAACACCAACTCATGTAAAGTACCAATAACAACAAGAATCCAAAGTTCAATCTTACCACCTTTACATAATCACTTACTTCAATTCCAAACATATTTGTACATTACCAACAACTAGACACAATCAATCAAATACATTTGGTACACATAAGAACAATTTGGAGGATCAACCATAACGAGTTTTCTCACACAATTTGGCATAAAAATCTCACTTTAAACTTGACTTGAAGTCTAGGCATTTTAGCACATAATTCCCATTTTTATTTTACACATATCCTCATTTTCCAAGAATAACATATTAAACACATTGAAGTACATCCTTCACATATATTCCTGCAACACCCAAATCCTTTGAAATAATGAATACAACATAAATCAAATTCCGGACTAATAATATACGCATGGACACCATGGGAGCTCAATTTCTAAGAAGATGGAATTTTAGCCATACATACCTCAAAGAGCTTTTCCTTAAGTTACTACAACGTTTCGGAAATTCTAGCAATGCCCATCTACTTCGGGACATGAAAAAATTGAACACAAATTAGGAAGATATTCATAATTCTAGCTCATTTGAGCATTTTATCAAACACTAGTTGAGCATCTTGATTTCAAATCTCTTTTACAAGATTTCCTTCATTTCCCAACCCAATCTTTACTTATTTATGTTGAATAATCTTTCCATAAACCTAAGTTGTACAAGCATGTATACAAAATACTAATACACCCAAGAATCATACCTCAATAACCCATCTAACAATCTCTATAATACCAACACAACCTAGGTTAGGCACTATGACTTTCAATCATTTCCCCATGAGTTCAAATATGTATATCATACATGAATAATCACTATAGAGTAGTTAGAGATTGTAGATATACCTCTTGTAGTAAGAATCTTGAGAATCCAATTTATAGTGTTCTTGAATCAATTTAGGGATTTGAATGAAATCTAAGGATTTTCAAGGTTAATCCTTGTTAATATAAGTGTTTAAGCGTAGTGATCAACTCAAAATACTCCAAAAACCTTACCTTGGATCATAGGAATAAAGTTTGGGACGAAATCCCCTTGAGAGAGCAAGTCTTAACCCCAAAAATGACTGAGGAACTCTCTAGACCGGTCTTGGGGTAATAAAAACCTTCCAGGTGCACGAACTTTCGCATACTTCGCGCGTTGTTCGCGCGTCGGAGGCGGAATACTCAGCAAAACGCGCGAACTCGCGAAGTTCGCGCGAGTGACACCTTCCCAGTAAAATAGTCATAACTTTCAGCATACACCTCCAAATGACGAACGGTTTGTTGCGTTGGAAAATAGACTCAAAGGGCTTTAATTTGATATGTTGTGCCTCACACAACATCTTATATAACTGGAGATATGATCGTTCAAAGTGATCTCTTGTGCGCACTCATTTACAAATTTCGTCTAATATGCAATTTTCCAACTTGGCTTAGACTTAGGCCTCTCCTTAGACCCCAAATTACTTATAATAAGACTTATACACTTATTACCATATCCATAATATCATAAATTCTTATTTGCACATGAAATAAAATAATTTAGCTTACCTTGGCACGACGAAATCTTAAATTACTCGGAAAAATTTTCCGGGGCCTTACACCTGAGTGTCCAACTCTCGATGCACGGCTCTCCAAAACTGCAATGTGAACTATGTGCATCTATCTAAAATGATGAAAACCAGCACACCGTGCAGGCAAACAATATCTTTGATTTAAATCTCATCCAACCTGTCTGAAGAATAGGTAGTATTCACACGAATGAAGTGCGTGGACTTTGTCTATCAATCCACAATAAACCAAATGGCGTTGAACTTCCTCGAAGCCTGTGGGACCCCAACTACAAAGTCCATGGTGATCCGCTCCCACTTCCACTCTGGAATCTCAGTAAGCCACCCGTCTGTGATGCTAATTTTCACCTGCTGGCAGTTGAGACACCGAGCTACAAAACCAACTATATGTTTCTTCATTCTCCTCCACCAATAGTGCTGTCTCAGATCCTACTACATCTTTACGGCATTCGAATGGATGGAATACCCCGAGCTATGGTCCTCCTTAGGAATCAACTCCCAAAGCCCATCTATATTGGGTACACATATCCGGCCCTGCATCTTCAACATCACGTCGTCTCCAATAGTCACATCTCTGGCATCATCAAGCTGAACCTCGTCCTTGAGGACAGGCAAATGAGGATCATCATATTGGCGCTCTCTAATATAATCAAACAAAGATGACTGAGAAACCACACATGCTAGGGCTCGATTGGGCTCTAAAATATCCAATCTCACAAACTTGGTGGCCAAAGTCTGAACATCAACCGCAAGAGGTCTCTCTCAAACAGGAATAATAAATGCAAATCATCACCTTCCTACTCAAGGCGTTGGCCACCATGTTGGCCTTTCCCGAACGATACAAAATAGTAATATTATAGTCCTTTAGCATCTCCAACCATCTCTGCTACCTCAAATTGAAATCCTTTTATTTGAACAAGTGATGGAGGCTACAATGATCAGTAAACACCTCACAAGACACACCATAGAGATAGTTCCTCCAAATCTTCAACGCATGAACTATGGAAGCCAACTATTAATCATAAACAGAGTAGTTCTTCTCATGGGACTTGAACTGGCGCGAAGCATAAGAAATCACTCTACCCTCCTACATCATAATACACCCAATGTCGATCCGAGAAGCATCACAATATATGGTATAAGAACTAGAGATGATGGTAGAACTAGAACTGGAGTTGTGGTCAAGGCAGTCTTGAGCTTATAAAAGCTCACCTCACACTCATTCGACCACCTGAAAGGAGCACGCTTTTGGGTTAATTTTGTCAAGGACGAAGCAATATATGAGAAACCATGCACGAACCAACGGTAGAAGCCATCCAAACAAAGAAAACTCCTAATCTTTGTAGTTGAGGATCGCAAGTGCTAATGCTAGACCACTTATATCTTCTTCGGATCAACCTGAATACCCTCAGTGGACACCACGTGCCTGAAGAATGCCATTGAACTCAGCGAGAACTCACACTTGGAAAACATAGCATAAAGCTTCTCCCCCCTTAATAGCTGCAGCACAATCCGCAAATACTTAACATGCTCCTCCTAGCTACGAGAGTAAACCAGAATGTCATTAATGAATATAACAACAAACGAGTCAAGATAATGTTGGAACACACTATTCATAATATGCATGAATGATGCTGGGGCATTGGTCAACCCAAAGGACATCACAAGGAACTCATAGTGACCATAACAGGTCCTAAAAGTTATCCTAAGAATAGCCCAAGTCCTGAATCTCCAGTTGGTGATACCCTAACCTCAAATCAATCCTGGAGAACACCGTTGCTCCCTGAAGCTGGTCTAATAGGTCATCAATACAAGGTAAAGGATACTTGTTCTTGATTGTGACTTTGTTCAACTGCCTATAATCAATGCACATCCTCATAGTACCATCTTTTGTCATAACAAATAGAATAGTTGCACCCCAAGATGACACACTAGGCCTAATAAACCCCTTCTCAAAAAGCTCCTGAAGTTTCTTCTTCAACTCGTTCAACTCAGCAGGTGCCATATGGTACGGTGCAATAGAAATGGACTGAGTGCCTAGCAACAAATCAATACCAAAGTCAATATCCATATCCGGCAGCATGCCTAGGAGGTCTGCAGGAAACACATCCATAAAATCTCGCACCACCAAAATAGAATAAATATTAGGGGTCTCTACACTAACATCCCACACAAAAAGACAAATAAGATAAACAAACTTTCCTAATCATTCGTTGGGCCTTAAAGTATGAAATCACTCTACTAGGGACATAATCTAAAGACCCTCGCCACTTAATCTGAGGCAACCCTGGCATCGCCAACGATACGGTGCTATGGTGGTAGTAAAAAATAGCATGGCAGGGAGACAACCATTCCATACCCAATATTTCATACAAATCAACCATACTAAGTAGAAAAAAGTCAACTCTAGTCTCAAATCCACCAATAGTCATTATACACGATCGATACACACGATTTACAAGAACAGTATCACCTTTCGGAGTAGATACATGAATAGATGAAGCTAAAGACTCACGAGGCATATCCATATAATGATCAAAATACGAGGATACATATGAATAGGTGGAACCAGGGTCAAACAATATAGAAGCATCTCGGTGACATACTGAGACGATACTTGTGATCACTATGTTTGAAGCAATAACATTTGTTATAGCAGGGAGTGCATAGAAACGGTCCTGACCATTGCCTATTGTCCTACCCCTCTAGGGCAACCCCTAGCTGATTGTGATCCATCCCGAGCTGGGTAGGCAGGCGGTGAAGTAACTGGAGCTGAAGATGCAGCCTGACTCCTCTTATGTGTTGAACCTCAATGACAGCGAGGACACTGCATCGACACATGCCCAAACTCCCAACACTCAAAACAACTCCCTAGTACTGGTGGGGATTAAATGGAGCCCCGAGCACTGGGATAACTGGTAGAAGAACCTGGCATAGAGGAATACTGAACCAATGGAGCACATGACAAACTCTGGACTGGAAGGGCACTAAGAGATGGGTAAACCTGATGAGAACTGTGAGAACCATGGCCAGATGTTGCACCATAGTGAACCAAGCAAGTCGTCTTAGCAAGTCTGAATGGACGACCTCAGCCATGGTAAAACTAACCTCCAGAAGGAACACTACCATAACTACCTGATCCACGAGGCCTCTTGGCCTCCCTCTCAAACCGCTCCTGGTGGCGAGCAGACTTTATCTCTCAAGAAATGTCAACAACCTCCTCAAAAGTAACACCAGACACCCTCTCTCTAGTTATAAGTATCCGCAGCTGATATGCGAGGCCATCCATAAACCTTTTGATCTTCTCCCTATCTCTAAGAACTAGCCAAAAAACATGATATTCGAACTTAGAAAATCTCATCTTATACTGCATCACAGTCATATCATCATGATGCAAATGCTCATACTACCTACGCAGCTCATCTCTACATGACGATTGGACATACTTCTCTAGGAAGAGAATAGAGATTTGCTACTATGCAAAGGGCACTGCACCAATAGGCCTACACCTCTCATAAGTCTCCCACCAAGTGAAGGCAGCTGCAAATAACTGAAAGGTAGTGAATGAGAACCCACTTTTCTCTAGAATACCTGTTGCACGGAGAATCCTTTACAGTTATCCAAGAAACTCTGGGCATCCTCTCTGTCTGCACAGCTAAAAGTCGGAGGCTAAAGTCTACCAAACCTCTCAAATCTACGCTGCTCATCATCAGGCATGACAGGAACCATATAGTCTTTAGAAAGTACAACCAGCTGGGGTGGTAGTGCCCTTGGTGTCTGGATCCCCTGCACTACCTGCTCGGGTGTGCGGGCGGTAGGAGTCTCAACACCTCCCCCACCTTAAAAGTGGTTGCTGCGGCTGGAACAGAAAACACCTGAGCAAGAGTGGTGCACACATTCAAAATATAAGCTAAGGTCTCCTGAAGGCCTGGGATAATAATAGGCACAACTAGTGCCTGAACTGGTCCCTCTGGTGCACCTACGACTGGGACGTGATCCTGGACTGGGGCAACTGGCAGATCTACAGGTGCCGCCCTAGCTGTTGTGTCGGCTGCACCCCTGCCCCTACCACAGCCTCTACCGTGCCCTCGACCTCTCATTGCCATAACTGGTAGTACTGGTGCGGTCCGTCCTGGCCGGTAGCACATGTCCTCACTATATGTGAGAGAATAGAATATACCCAACTCAACAGATCCGCATGAAAAGAATTCAAGAATGTGAAGTTACCTAAGAGTTCTGCAGCCTCCCGAAGATAAGTACAAATGTCTCCATACTGATCTGCAAGACTCTACTAAATCTGCTCATGACTCGTGATACCTATGTAACACAGGCTCTGATACCAACTTAACACGACCTAAACTCTGGCCTGTCTTGATCGTGCCTATCGATGGTATTAAGCCAGCTGACTTTCAAAAAAATACTTTGATATTTCAATAAAAGATACACCAAAAGTTGTTTTCAAAACAGAAATCCCATAAAGAGTTAAACTCATAATAAAAATGCAAAAAACATAGCCAGACATTGGGGTGTCACTAAGTCATAAGAGTCTAAATATAACTGATCCGAACGTAACACGACTAACAATATATGGAATAATAATACAACTAAAGGAAATACAAGGAAAAAGAAATTAAGGCTGTGAAGAACGGCCAGCTACCTTACTATCTGCAACAATCAACTATGAGGACTATAAGCACTGTCCGTGACAAACCACTCCTGGATCTGCACACGTGTCATATGGATTAACGTGAGTACACCAACTCAGTAAGTAACAATAACAGTTATGATTAACAATAACATGAAGATAGTGACGAGCTACGTAGTTTTAGTTCATTTTCAGTAGTTTCAGAGAGGAAAATAGTCATGCTTACCAAATCCGGTAATTCAAGTCAAATCAGTTTCCTTAAGTCAAGTTCAAGTAAAACTAGATGAGAATATCTTTCAACACTTTTCAAAACATGGATATAAGGCGACTGTGTACATCAATAATGAAATCATATATTACCTCTTGGGTAATCATCTCTCAGTCCTCCCAATCACTTATTCCTCCTAGTCACTTATTCCTCATAATCACTCAGCACTCGATACTCGCACTTAGAAGGTACCTGCTCTCTCTAGGGGTATGTACAGACTCCAGAGGGGCTCGTTTAGCCCAAACGCTATATCAAGCCAAATATGGCATAAATCAATAGAACATGTTGCAGCGCGCAGCCTGATCCCATAAATATCCTCATAATCAGGCCCTCGGCCTCACTCAGTCATCAATCTCTCCAGTCTCTCGAGCTCTCAAAATATAGGGAAATCGGCTCAAACAGCAATAACATGATGCATCAAATAGAATAACAAAGATTGAGATATGATATGCAAGTAAAATCTATGACTGGGTACAAATAGCATATAGCATGCAATTCAACAATTAATGCGGTCTCTGTGGGACCCAATAGTGCCAAGACATAGCCTAAACATTCTTTCTAACATGATTTACGGTCAACTTTCCATAACATATAGAGAGCATATGGCTAACAAGATAGATTAAACTTTACAATTTTCCATGGGGCGAAGGAAGTCACAATCCCCTCGGTGCACGCCCACGCACCCATCACCTAGCATGTGCGTCACCTCTAATAGAATCACATAACACCTAATCTGGGGTTTCATTCCCTCAAGACCAGATTTACAACTGTTACTTACCTCAATCTGGGCAAATCTCTACTTCACAATGCCCTTACCTCTTAAATCGGCCTCAAAATGCCTTGAATCTAGCCACGAACAATTAGATACAATAAACACGAGCTAAAGGAATCAATTCCATAAGAAAATACTAAGCTTTAGGTCAAAAGTTAAGAAGTCAACTCAAAAATTAGGCCCCAGGCCCATGTCTCCAAATCCGACATAAGTCATAAAACCCAACAAACCATTCAATTACGATTCCAACCATACTAGTTTCACTCAAATCCGACTTCGAATCGACATTCAAATCCCAAAAATTCATTTTATGAAATTTCTAATTTGTTTCCCAAATTTCTATCTCAAAGAACTAATCGGATGATGAAATCAATGATACATTCATGTATATTGACCAAATCCGGGTTAGAATCACTTACCCTAATGGATTTCTTGAAAAACCCAAGAAAATTCATCACAAACCGAGCTCCCAAGGTCCAAAATATGAAATAAAACCCTAAGCCTCGCTTATATAGTACACTCTCTGAATCTCCACTGTGCGATCTACATAATTCAGCTGCGGTCGCACTCTGCCAATCTTTGCGGCCGCACAAAAATGGTGCGACCACACTTCTTAGTCCTCTTCCACTACGATCTGCATAAACCTATTGTGGTCGTACTCATTTACTGTGGTCCGCAAGATTCTGTAGTGGTCTGCACTTCCAAGAGCATCCGATCAATATTATAGTGCCGAAACGTATCAAATTACGTCCGATTAATTTCAAATTTTTCTCACACAAGTCATAAATGGCACCACAAACCAACTCAAACTTCTGAAATCAAATCCAACCGCGATATCAAAATTTCCTCTGCCGACCAAAACCATCAAAATTCCAAGTTTCGTTAATTCAAGCATAAAATTACTGCGGACATACAAATCACATTTCGGATGCGCTCCTAAGTCTAAAATTACCTAACGGAGCTAACAGAACCATAAAAATTCAAATCTGAGGTCGTCTGCACATAAGTCAATATCTGATTAACTCTTCCAACTCAAGCTTTCAAATAAGAGACTAGGTGTCTCAAAAAAATATCTCAATTTATTCTGACATCACTCCGGACCCGACTAACTAATCCAGTAAGTCATAATACAGCTGTAGAACACAAAGGAAGGAGGAAATAGGGGAACAAGGCTATAACTGTCAAAACGACCGGTCGGGTCGTTAAAATTTAAGTGTTAAAACCTATTTTTTTGACAAGTTTAATAAAGTCTTTATGTATTTTGCCTAACTTAATTGAAACTAAACTGACATGTATATATGATATACTGAAAGAAATCTCTAGGGTCAATAAAATCCAAAATCATTCCTGCCTTATGATGACTCGTAACATATATAAGTATTGAATTATCTAACTTACCTTACAAAGGATGTAGACTGAAAAGGGAAGGCTACATTGGCCGAGAGCATCTAATGTCGTATATACATCTAATTAGTGTCATGACATACCTGAACTTGTTCCCATATTCTATCTGTACCGGAAACTATCATATTAGGGAATTTCATCTATAACATTCTTCTAGCCATCATACCTCATATATGAATACTAACCTCATACAGATCAAACATCACTAGGGCTACACTGAAACATAAAATTGGAACTTACGCGTTTCATTAGAGGTCGCCCGTAAGACTTACTCATAAATATGAATTACAAGTGGCTCGTACACGTAGCATTGTAGACTGTTTGTACGACTCATAATACTGTGGTCTGGCTATGCGTGCAACTGAGACTGTCTATAACCAACCTTTATTATGCTTATATGCATTCATCGAATGTCCATAGGGCTTTATTTACACCTACGCATTCATGGACTGTTCGTATGGATAATGTCTTGTACATATTCATAGCATATCACTCATGTAGACATCATTCAATCAGCAATAGATAAACGCGTATTTTTAAACATGCAAGTTGGTGAGTAACTAGTTACAATAACAAATCCTTATTCCTTAGCCACTTTCTACATCATCCATCGTATTCTATATTATTTAGCCATAAAGAACGTTGTAACTATTTCAAATCGCACTTTTATCCTTATTTCACATCATGGCTCATTTCTAGGGATTACATGATTCTTTCTACATATAGCTATGAACAATTTTTAGCCTGTGAGGCTACTCATTATACATATATATATATATCTATTCATCAATGCGACACAAGAGTTGCAGGATTTACGCTCTATAAAATTATATTCTTATTGCTAAACTTATCATATTCTATAGTTTATTACTCCATAGGTAACATATATCACCTCTAAACATCACCCATATATATAATGAACCTTAATTAACTTGAGATCAACATAACTATCTTCGTAGGCCTTTATTAGATTTGTGAACACAAACATATAAGTATTGGAATTTGTGTAATTCTTTAGGTTGAAACATTCTTATCATTCTGCAACTATACGTATGCTACCTTGTTGAACTATTCATATATAATTATCTCTCATTATACTGACACTGCATTGCTTCTTATTCGTCAAACCATTCGTACGTAATGTTTAATAACCATCTAGACCTCTTGTTACATATAAAAGACAAGGACCTTTTGGAAGGCTCTATTTACTCTTTAATAATTCATGAACTATGATCAACACAATTCATTTCAATATTCGTATGACTATACTCGTCAGGAGACCTTAATTGTTGGTATAGTGTGTATACAAAGTCTCGTCCCATTGAATTCCTTATAAAGGCAACATAACTTTAGGAATCATGCAAAAGAAAAGAAATCAAAACCTTACATACCTCGAAATATCCCATCCAATCCTCAAGTTAACTTAACCTGCAACTCCTGTGTCTACAAGAAATGAATGATACTTTCGCCACAACACGAATCCTACAACTTATCGCATTTGAATAACACACTTTCTTCTACGATAAAATGGACAGAACCTCCCCTATTTATATGAATTCCTACATGTTACAACATCCTATAACATCCTAAACAGTATCAAGAATACTCATAATAATAATAATTTCAAGAAAGTCTAACATTCTCGACGAGCGGCAAACTACATTTGTGAGTAAACAACTTTAGTTTTAATCGCCTTCTTCCTTATAGAATTTATCAACAACATTAACAGCCACATATTTAATTATCTTTACTAATTTTCAGCCATAATACAACTTTAAAGCAATCCCATAATAGTCTGACAAATTCAACAACACCAAACTTATTTTTCAGATTACTAAAACATGTTTCCAACTTGTCTTTTCCTTCAAACTAGGTAACACAACCAACAGTACATAATTAAGCCTCTTATAATATAAACCAGCAATTAATTCAAATTAAAAATAAGTTCATAACTAGCAAACAGTGACACAACCACAAACAACATACTACTCTTTCGAAACTCGCAAGTTCTAGTCTTTACGATTGAGCTACAACTCGAAGAAGTTTAGATAAGAGAAGAGAAGAATAAACTTACCATGGACTGATTAGAACCCACAAACCTAGTCCCTTCACATCCAAACCATACCCACAACACGGCTATGAGAAGGAGAAAGGAAAACTACCAAGTTGTCCTGGTTTTTTGGCAATAGAATCACTTCGTATCTCTCGAAATCACCTAGGGCTTGAGTGGGACTTTTAGGTGAGGAGCTGTAGGGGTTAAATCTGATGTTCTTGGCCTGAAAGATGTGTGAAATTAATAGGTCAATGCAGTCCTTAAAATTCCCCTTAGCTGCCTCTTTTGGGGGAATTTTTTAGTAAGTATGTGATGCACCTACTTGTCACCTAGTAGTTTGCGCAGTTTTGCGAAAAAATTAATATCTATTTACTTCAATATTTTATTGATAAACAGTTTAATAGTTAAAAACGAAACTCGTATATCTTCAATTTCATAGGCATATCATCCCGTAACTCTATGTATAGTAGGAGAAAGGCTATGATATATTTGACCAAAGTTTCAGCGCATTTATGAACATAAGTTGCGACGACTTTCGTCAACTTTAGTTCACAACTTTCTTGACTTTAAAACATAACATAGTACTATCATACGACTAAAATACCTCACAACATCATATTCTTATCATGTTAAGCACCCTAGTCTCATCCCAAAAGTAAGTGTTATAACATTCTCAACTTGTCGACTTTCAACGAAATATATTTTCTTTGATTGGTTTAGCTTCTAAACCTTCCAACCCTTTAGGTACTTGATCTTCATGATACTAACTTACTTTATGTACTTCCAAAGATGATCTCATTTCTAAGATAATATCAACTGACTTGCGACGTATCTTTACGTACAAAAACATAGGGTGTAACAACTATTAACTTAATTTATGTACTTTTAATGATCTCATTTCTGATCTTACACCAATTGACTTATTTTATGTACTAAAACATGAGGTGTAACATTATTCACCCCTTTGCAAGATTCGTCCTTGAATGTTGACTAATGCACTTATCGATCTCATAAGCGGATAGCTCTTACAAATACTTTAGTACTATCCTTGCCATCTAGGGAACTATTCTGTGAATAAATCCAAAATCCAGGGAACTCCCCCCTTTAGACATCTTTCTCACACCACGACCAGTAGTCGAAATTTCACCAATTTCGTAATTGTTGCTACCTTCTGTCATGTAGCATGTATGACACTGTCCTTGTATATGTGTGTTTACCGTGAAAATGATAACAACAATTAAATTTATAAATGGGATTCTAAAAATACGTGATCTATTCCCGAGCTAGTTTGGAAGGGTGATTAGTGCTAAGCATGGAGTAAACTGTAAAGATCAAGCTAGCCAAAGCAATAATCAAACCAGTAAGGGATGTTCCTGGGCTTAGGACAAGCCAGTAGATGGCTCAGGGCCAGGCCTCGAGCCTACCCCGGGCCTATCGAGGGTAATCTTATCGAGGGTAATCGGGAAGGGGATAACAGATAAGTAAGCGCATACAAGGATTTACACCATCAACCTTGAGCTAAATGATGAAGAACAAATAAAGAACAATAAAATGCTAGGGTGACCTCGGGGTCGAAGAACACAATTAACTTAGAAGAAAGAGATAAAGAGAAATATTATTGCATATTAGAGAAGTGGAGCAACATTAGTGGTTTACAAGGAAAGGCGAGTCCCCTTTTTTTTTGGGGGGGGGGGGACTCTGTAAAATGCGTGTATATTAATCGTGGGAATACAAAGATGGGATTGCATGATGCGAGTCCTCTCAGTAGGCTCAAGATAGGTTGAACCTGTCAGGCATAGCCATGCGCCTAGGAGACTTCTTCTTTTATTCCTGCCTCGAACCCTACCTCATTTGATTCGGGATCCAACGAGGCTCGATACTGAGAACTTGACCGAGGCCTTCTACCCTCGGGGTCCCAAGGAAGGCTTCTAAAATATCTTGATAGAAGAAAATCAAGTCATCTGATTTTACCGCATACAGACAGTCTCCACATTTCTTAGAGCGGAAGGCGACATGAAGTGATAAGAAACGATTCTGAATCCTTGCATCCCTAGACATCCTTGAGAATGGTTACGGGCTACAAAAATGCACTTCAAGCATCGCTGCTGCGGACTTCAATGCTAACTGCGATAGTTGGCTTTCTTTAAAGTACCCACGATGCCTTTAAAAAAGCTCGCTTCTTCTCATATGGACTCCATTTGGAACTTTTTTGTGAAGTCTGTCTTTCTGCTTCTCCTTCTTCTCTTCCTAGGAGCATGACTTCTCTTGCTTTTTCTCTTTTCTAGACTCTTTCAAGGATGGCAAACATTTCTACAATAGCTTCTCGTGATATGGTGGGCTCATCATCTTTGTTCTTCTCCCAAGGTAAAGTGACGGCCCCTCTTTGAGTCGAAGAGTGTGTCCCGGGATCTTTCGTTATGACCTCGGACTTCAGGATTGAAAGGCCTTCTTCTAAATCAGGATGTCGCGAATCGGTAACTCGCTTTATAAGCTGCATAATGGATATAGGGAGAGTGAAACTCGATTGTGGCTGGGGGTATGCTGTGCTTGTAGAGATACCTGCTCGGGACGAACATATCACAAATTATAGGGAAGGTTTTCTGAGCTTGTATACCTACCCATTTACTTTAGGACCAGTGGGACCGGCTTCGCCCCCGATAGATCTTGTGATCCTCGATTTTTTCCATAGTTAGTAGGTAACCCTGGGTCAGATCCATCCTTCATTCTGGCAAGTGGTTTATATTATCAGGCATTACTCGGGCATGATAGAGGGGATGCCCTTTAATTTAAATCACCTAATCCAGATGAACAACCCACGCCTTTTTTGTGAAGGTTTAATCGGGCTTCATCGTCGAGCCTCAAGATCTCTTTTCATCTATACTGAGGAGTTCAAGGATGACGGGTGGTTAAGTCAATTTGTCCGAGTGAGGACGTCCGATTTGATCCTGTTGGACGGAATGACGTTTCCCGAGAAGTGGAATACTGCGCTTAAGTGGATGTGGAGCTTCTGCTTCTCTTTGATGGTGTCTTCCTGTATTTCTAACTCTGTCATTTCTTTTGTGTCCCTTTAGCCGAGGTGGTCTACCCCGGGCGGTGTCAGATCTGCGGGATTGGGTCAGCCATTTATACTTGGCTTGCCCATACAACGATTGTGCATGGTAGGATCTGTCCCGAGCCTGGTGGGAGGCAAAGGATCATGGTGAGTTTCAAGTTATCGTCATACCTGCACAACCTATTAGAATTTGTTGCTGACGGCTCTTCCCTTTTTGTGCTTCTAACCCTTATGCTTATGCAGGTCTGGGAAGGGTTTTACTGATAAAGGAAGCGTCGCACACCGGAGGAGATATTCGAATGCTTGACGAGGAGAAAAAAAAGGAAGAGGGATGCTTCGATCGACCTACCAGAGCTGAAAAGGGCCAAAGTCGAGGAACCCAAGGTCGACTTATCAATTTTGGTTCTAGTCATGGCGTGAAATCCCCTTGCTGAAGGTGAGGGAGAGAACAATCCTTTGCCACCCTCTGAAGGTCATTTGGGTCCGGCTATTCATCAGGTCGAGGAGATGGAGGCCTACGGGCTAGAATCTGATGTCGTTATGGCCTGTTATCATAGTGATGAGACAACGGATGGAGTATCGAGTACCAGTTTTGACCCGGCAGGTGGCCAGAGTCTTTCTAAGCCGAGACGTCTTTAGCAGGCACTTTATAACCAAACTCTCGCTCAGTATCAGGACGAAGGGAGCCGCCGCGAGCATGAGAAAGTCAGTTTAACCGAACAAATTATTCGTTCACTATCCCTGTTATTTTCTTGGGCCTCTGCTAGAGTCTATTACTTTTAACTCTTTGGGCTCCAACTTGTTCAGTTTGAGAGGGAGACGCTTTCGCTAAAAAGAGAGCTCCAGGCCAAGGATGTTGAGATCCTCGAGCTCAACCGCCGTATGGATAAGATGACTTTTGAGAGGGATAGCCTTATAAGGAGGGTTTCCTTGGTTGAGCGCCAGCTTCTAGACGTGAAGGAGGATAGTGTCAAGCACAAGGATCTTCGTTGCGGGCTGGTGGCCGCAATACTTTGGATCAGAGCTGAGGCCGAAGCGCTTGTATCTTTACATGGGGGAGAAGCTGACTATGAAGATTTCTGCATGAAAAGGCCTTCGGAGTAGTAGACTCGGCATTACCTCGAGCTGCGAGTCATGTTTGTCCTGACCCTCAAATATTAATGACTAAGGGCATATTGGAATACGGCTTAAGCGGTGTTAGAAGTGGGGGCGGATCTCCAGAGAGAGAGGACGTCGTTCATAAGCGACCGCCCAGGGATCTGTAGGCTTAGTTTATGTTGTTCTTTCCATTGTTTTTCTTGCTTGTATATGGAGTTTTCATTTTAGTGTATGTAGAAAGAGAAAAATCTTGTAAATTTATTTCCTTTGTCGGCGAGAGCTTTGAATCTAGAGCTTTGCAGCCCATTCCGGGCTGGTTGATGTGATCCTTGTCGAGTGTTGTCGCGGGGGGTTTGAGCCTTCGTGATCTGGCTTTTTTCTCATTTATTTTGAGATCCAGTTCCAGAGTCGTGCTGCGACTTGAGCTATAATCGACTCTGAGCTTCCAGGTTCCCCTGATCAGCGACGGTGGTATTTGTGTCGTGCTTTCACATGTTTTGCAATTTTCTTGGAGCTAATCTCCGAGTCGGGAGCCCGACTCGGGCTTGACATATCCCGGGGCTCGGCTTGTTTGAATTGGAGATAACAGTCTTTGGGTCACCCCTTCGGGCATGCTACAATCCTCGGGTCCAGTCTCTGAATCGTGTCGCGATTCGAGTTGTAATTGGCCTTTAATCCTTTCGGGGACTCCGATTGGCGATAGTGTTTTCGTTTCCCGCCCTTGGGAATTTGGTGATTTTCTGGGTCCAGTCTCTGAGTCATGTTGCAACTGGGACTGTAATTGACCCTTAAATCGCATTTGAGCTTTCGAACAGTGGTGGTGGCCTTTCTGTCGTTTGGTCATTGAGACCTTTCAGTATGAGGTTCGGAGGCTTGCTTTAGCCATCGACTAATGGTATTTAAGTTGTTTAGTCATAGGGACCTTTCGATATATGGCCCGGAGGCTGACTTAGCCGGCGACAATGGCACTTAAGCTATTTGGTCGTAGAGACCTTTTGATGTGAGGCACAGAGGCTTTGCTTAGTTTAACTATTTTGGATCTGATGTCTGAATCGTGTTACGATTCGAGCTCACTTTAATCATCAAGTTATCAATTTTCAAGCTGATGGTCGTAGAGACCTTTCGGTGTGAGGCACGGAGGCTTTGCTTAGCGGGTGACAATGGCACTTACGCTATTTGATGTGAGGCCCAGAGGCTTTTTGTAAGCTTTGTTTCCTCTCGTTAAGGTCTTATTGATTATTTTGCCTGACCCATTGTCATTCTAAAAGAAACTCGATTTCAAGTCATAGTCGGCGATGTTTTGAGCACCTCGAAAGGTTTATAGCCCATAGGTCGAGTGGATCGACGCTTTTGCAATTTTGGAGCCGATGTAGTCGGGACTCATTTTTTTGCCTATTAAGGGAAGCCTGTGTTTAATTGGTTCTTTCTTAAGTAGATTCGAAGGATTTTTTAGCAACAGTCAGGCGTCCCCGAGTCGCGTTTTTTGGGCTGTAGCAGCCGTTTCGACCGGAGTCATCTGCATTAGGCCAGGGCTTTTTTTGATCCCGAGAAGTAGTTTTAGGCATCCACACCGAGGGTATGCCCTTTAGGGATTCTTACAAATGTGACGTGAAGCCTAAACTGCGGGATTTTTTATGCCTATTCAGGTCTTACAGTTTGCCATATCTGTTGAGGTCTTACAATTTGCATGCCTGTTGAGGTCTTACAGTTTGCCATTCCTGTTGAGGTCTTACAGTTTATAGAGAATAGATCAGTTTTTGCCGAGGCTGCCCATTAGGGTCTTACAATTTCAGATTTTCCAGTGCGTGATGATTGGCGATAGCCTCTGAGTCATCAAGTTTGCTTGAAGACAGCTTCTCGTGTGCTCGGAGTTGTTTTTCGGGGACTTGGTAATCCTAGAGTTGTTTTTTCAGGGGCTTTATGATCTCGGAATTCTGACCCTAGGGTCGTACGAGTTGTCAAAATTTCTTATTTTGAGTCTCCGAGTGTGTCAGACTCGTTTGACGGAGAAGTATTATGCTATGAATATGTTGAGAAAATCTTTCTTGAAACATGAAACGCCAAGAAACTACCTTTTATTGGTTTGGAGCAGACGTAGGCCGTGATGAGAATGCAAAAATATATTCTTTATTTCTCGGCGTAGATATAGGCCGGAAGCACATATAGTTTTATTGGCATGTGCTTGACCCTCATGGGCTCCACTCCTTAAAATTTTTTAGCCTGGTATGTTGTCTTTGTCAGAAAAGCCCTTTTAGCGGAAATTCCTTTTGGGGTGAGAGTCTATTTTCATAGAAGAGAGGGCGATGTTTGATCGTGGGCTCCTGCGGGTACTTTATGATCGGAGGCCCTAACAGTAATGTCGTTTGAGCATCGATACATTCCAGTTGCTCGAGAGCTGCTCTCCTTCCATGGTGCCAAGATTATATGAGTCTTTGCCCATGATTCTAGGACTCGATACAGCCCTTCCCAATTCTGGCTTAGTTTCCCTTTATTGGGATCCCGGGTGTTCAGAGTAACCTTTCTCAGGACCAAGTCCCTGATGCTGAAATATCTGAGGTTCATTTTCTGGTTGTAATATCTTTCAATTTTCTGCTTCTGTGTAGCCATCCAAACCAGCGAGGCCTCCTGCCTTCCGTCGAGTAGTTCGAGGGATATTGTCATGGCCTCGTGGTTTGTCTTCTCGCCAACACGTCAGAATCTAGCGCTTGGCTCTCTGACCTCTATAGGTATTAATGTTTCAGCACCGTACACTAGAGAGAAAGGAATTTCGCCCGTACTTGATTTTGAAGTCGTCCGATATGCCCATAATATCTTGGATAGAGTCTCTCGCCACATTCCCTTGGAGCTCTCTAATTTTTTTTTCAGGTTTAGGATGATAGTTTTATTTGTGGATTCGTCCTGGCCGTTTGCGCATGGATGGTAAGGCGTTGAAAGGATCCGTTTGATTTTGTTATCCTCCAGGAACCGAGTTACCTTGCTCCCAATGAATTGTCTCCCGTTGTCACACGTTATTTCGGATGGGATCTCGAACCGGCATATGATGTGTTCCTATATGAAGTTGATGACTTTCATCTCTCTTATTTTTTTGAAGGCCTACGCTTCAACCCATTTTGAAAAGTAATAAGTCATAAACAGAATGAACCTAGCTTTAACTGGTGGCGTTGGCAAATGGTCAACGACATCCATTCACCTTGGACTCGGCCCCCAGGCCCTACCTTCCGTTTAGTTGACTTACTGCGATGAGTGAATAATATTTTTCCTTAATGGACTCGACCCCCAGGCCCTTGGCCAACTCTAGACCTACAAGCATAGCCTCATACTTGGCTTTGTGTTAGTTAGCTTTACAACTTTTATCGATTGTCGGATTACGCCGCCGATGGGAAACTTCAGGACTATGCCGACTCATGATCCTCTAACATTTGTGGCACCATTCATGAGCAGGTTCCACAACCCGTAAGATGTGCCTGACTTCGGTAAAAGTTCCTTCTCCACCTCGGGGATGAGGGACGGAAAAAAATTGGCCACGAAATATACTAGGATCTAGGATTTGATGGCCGTTTGAGGTTGATATTCGATATCATACCCTCCAAGCTTGATGGCCTATTTGGCCAGTTGGCCCGATAGCTCAGGTTTGTGCAGTATGCTCTGAAGGGGATAGGTTTATAGGACCCAGATGTGGTGGCACTGAAAGTAGGGCTTTAGCTTACGCCAAGCGCTTATTAGTGCGAGTGCCAAATTTTCTAGATGGGGGTACCGGGTCTCGGTGTCCCCCAAGGTTTGACTTACATAATATATAGGAAATTGCGTACCTTGATCTTCCGGACTAATACACCGCTCACCGCTATTTCGGATACAGCCAGGTACAGATACAGCATTTCATCTTCTTTGGGTGTGTGTAGCAAGGGTGGGCTTGACAGGTACTGTTTCAGCTCTTCCACGGCGTCTTGGCATTCCGGAGTCCATTCGAAGTTGCTCTTTCTTTTGAGTAGGGCAAAGAAGTGATGGCTTTTGTCTGACAACCTTGATATGGGCAAAGAAGTTGATATCGATCCCCCTATTTGAGACCATGAAGCCCATAAATTTGCCCGAGCCTACTCCGAAGGCGCAATTTTTGGGGTTGAGCTTCATGTCTTAGCTTCTGAGGATGTCAAAAGTTTCTTGCAAATGGGTCAGGTGATCCTCTGCGTGCAAGGATTTTACTAACATATCGTCAATGTATACTTCCATCGATTTTCCTATTTGGTGTTCGAACATCTTATTAACTAGGCATTGGTACGTTTCTCCAACATTTTTTAGTCTGAAAGGCATCACATTATAGCAATATGTGCCATACTTCGTGATGAATAAAGTCTTTTCCATGTCCTCGTGGTTCATCTGAATCTGATTATATCCTGAGTAAGCATCGAGAAAGGTGAGGGTCGCGTGACCGGCCGTGGCATTGATCAAACGATCAATGATGGGCAGCTGGAAAGAATCTTTAGGGCATGCTTTATTTCAATCCTTATAATCTACGCACATTCTTAGCTTATTCCTTTCTTTGGCACTATTACTTAATTAGCTAGCCATTGCGGATACTTCATTTAAGGCCCCATGAAAATTTGTAATCAAAACTTAGAAGCTCGTAGTGGCAAGTTTCGGATATGTGTTAGGATGGTGTAAAATTCTTCGCGGTGAGCTTGTTCACGGCGGTTTGGACGCTTTGTATAGATCTAAACATTAAAAGAAATCAAGAATCAAAGTTTTCCAGAAAAGTGCTATTATGCGGTCTAGAATGCGGTCGCAAATCAAGTATGCGGACCATATTTCTATCACAAAGTGAGATAGTGTGTTATTAAAATTTGAGGTAAAAAATGCAGTCCATTATGCGATCGCATAACAGATATACGGACCGCATAGTCGTCGCATAATTATCTTGGAATTTTGTAAAGGGCAATTCTGCGGTGCATTATACGACTGCAGTACGAGTATGCGTACCGAATTCTACCGCAAACCCAGACAGAAGGATCAGATTTTGGGGGCACTTTTGCGATCCATTCTGTGGGCTGCATTTTCACTTTGCGATCGCAAACCCGAATCGGGGCTCCAATTTTCTAATTTTTAAACCCGACCCCCTATCGATATATTCAGTGTTATCGCTCATTTTGAGCATACTATCTGATGCTTTTAGAGAGAGAGGGGGGTCTTAGAGAGGGAAAAGTGTGTCACATCAATTACTCCTTGAACCTTGCTAAAACATTGATGAAAATCAAGTGAAGACACCTAAATTTTCATTCCCAAGAGGTAAGATTCATCACCTCAGCTCTTACTTCTATACTTAGCTATAAGGGGTCAGCAGTGAAGTAATTTATGAGTATAAGAATGAAAATCTTGCATGAATATCATACCATAGGATATTGGAAGGTATAAAACTAAAAAGAAGTCAATTGGGGGTATAAAATGATAGAAATTCCTCTCAAAAAGGGGTCTAAGATCACAATGCACCTTTAGTGTTTGATGATATGGTCGAACCAAGCTAGAATTTCAATCTCGTCTCTAATTCTCGGTTCAATTTGTAATTCTTACACAATAGATCGAAGTGCTTAGAGTTCCGCAATTTTGTAAGGATTAAGGAAAGCTATATTGAGGTATGTATGACTAAAACCTCCTTTTTATTAGAAATTGAGCTCCATTGGCGATTACACAAATGTGGCAAGACTAGAACTTGTTGATGTACCGATTGTTATTTCATATGAATTGGTTTGCAATTATATATATACCAACATGAAGAATGTGCCTTAACGTATTGATATTTAAAGATTTGTGAAGAATACAAATCATGTGTTGACATGCCTAACCTATAAGCCAAGATTAAAATTGAGGTTGTCATACTAACTATGTGAAATCCTACTTGTGTTTGCCACTTGAATTGCTTCTGTATGTGCCTATGATCACAAATTGCTAGATGGACATTGGAAATGGAAAATATGTAATAAACGCGGCCCTAAGTGCCAAGGAATGGATATGGTATATGTGAAATAAAGATTTAAATGAAGCGAATAATAAGAAAGGAACAACGCCTAGGTAACGCGGCCTAGGCGATCGGCCGTGGTCGGGCACCATGCCACACACATGGTGGTGAAGTGCAAAATGTTGAATTTTGGAAAAAAGGAAATGAATTGATGACTGGGGTACGTATCTCGAATGAGGCGACCTAGCCGATCGGGTCGTGATCGGAATCCGCTCAGGATAGCGGTGGTATTGAGAATAGTGATGAGTATGTGGAAGAAATGCCCCAAATCGAGTTATGGAAATTATGTGGAAGATTGTATGCTTCATTTATGTGATGATGTGGTGTCCGGTTAAAACTTTTGAATTACTCTTGTGATTTTCTTGTTCTTGATTGATAGTTCTTTCTAGTAAAATGGTGTTTAGTTATACATAATAGTACTATTCCATGGTACTAACGTCCCTTTTGCCTGGGGCGCTACATTTTTAAATGAATGTAGGTGGCTCCATTACGGATTGTGCCGATCGCGCATAGCAAGTTACCTTCTCCTCAAAGTCTTGGTGAGCCCCTTCCTCCTTCAAGGAGTTGAATTGTATATCTCTTGTTGTTGCGGATTTCCATTTTTAGGTATAGCCGGGGCCTTGTTGCCAGCATTATTGTACTCATCTTTTGTATCCTTAGAGGCTCCATAGATATATGTGTGGGTCATGTATTGGTATTGGGGGGCTCATGAACTATGTTGTAATTATAAACCCCTACTGTCTATAAATTGTAACTTTATGGTAATTCTCGAAATTAACTTTATCTATGGTTTAAGCTTGCAATATGGAATGAACTATCACTGTTGAATATACCACCTTTCCTTGCCTTAAAAAAAGGGAACATGGTTATTTTATTAATAAAGAGTGGGATACGAAGTGTATGATAAGGCTTGCTTGGTTGGGTTCACTCGATCGAGCACCGGTCGCGCCTCCCGAGTTTGGGGCGTGACAAACTTGGTATCAAAGCCTAAGGTTTTAAAGTGTCCTAGGATGTCTTGGAGCCATTTCTAGTAGAGTCCTTCTTATCGGTATGTAGTCGACCACATCTATAAGTTGGAGGCTATTCAGACTTTTTGGAATTCCACCCTTCTTTGATATTCTGGATCGTGAGGTGAAACAGTTCCCTCCCTAATCAGTGCGTTGTTTTATCTTTCGGTAAATGGCACCTAAGAAGAAAGTGAGAATTGGCCAGGCAGCCAATGCCACCTTAGAAGTGGTTGATGATTCACATCTTGATGCTACGGGTGAGGGTAGTCACCCTACTATTACTCTACCTAGTTCCTCTATTCCAGAGCAGACTACCCCAATTCCTACACCTGAAGAGGGCGCCACTATCCCACCCGTTGATACTCATGTCCCGCCTCCAGCCCCAGCTTCCGGTTCTGGTTTTTCTGATGGGTATCTTAGGGGAGCTATTCAGATGTTGACCCAACTAGTGGCCTCTCAGGCCCAAAGGTCATATATTGCACCCAGTTCATCATCTAGCCAGCAAGGGGATTCCACCAGTTCTAGGGTGAATAGATTTCTTCAGTTAGACCCTCCAGTATTTTCGGGTGACAATCTGGAAGAGGAGGCTCGTGATATTATTGATGAGATGCACACGACTCTAAGGGTCATGTGTGCGACTGAGACAGGGGGAGTAGAGTTTGCTGCCTACCATCTGAAAGGGGTGGCCTATGCGTGGTTTGAGTTATAGGAGGATTCCCACAAGGAGGGGAGCCTCCCGGCCAGGTGGAGTGAGTTCGCAGATGCCTTCATAGATCACTTCCTGCCTGCTGAGACAAGGGCAGCCCGTGCAGCAAAGTTTGAAAATTTGAAGCAAGGTAACAAGAGTGTGTGGGAGTACCACATGGAGTTTGCTTGCTTGTCCAAGTATACCATTCATATGTTGCCCACAATGGAGGCCAGAGTGAGCCGATTTGTTTAGGGCCTCAATTCTTTGACCATTAATGAGGCTTCTACGTCTGCATTGAATTCTGATATGAACTATGGGGAGATGGTTGCATTTGCTGAGGCCACAGAGAGTCATAAATTGAAGAACAGAATGGAGAGAGAGGGTAACAGTAAGGCCGGGTCTACGGGTAACATGGGAGAGTCACAATATGGGGGAAGGTCAGCTTTCAGGGGAGGAACATCAAGGCCTTCCCAGTTTATTGCCCAGTCTTCAGCCAGTGCACCGCCATTAGGGCCCAGCCCGCAGTAACGGAGTCATTTTAGGTGCGATCAGGGCAACAGGGGATCCCATCAGCAGGGTTGATCAGGAGAGAGGTTCCAGAAGCAGCAGAGGTCCCCGTGCCCCAGATGCGGGAAGATGCACTCAGGGATTTGCTATATGGAGTTAACTATATGCTATGGATGTGGGATGATGGGTCATATCAAGAGACATTGTCGTGTATTTTGCTAGGGAGTGGGCAGGGGCACAACTCAGCCATCCAGTCCAGTAGCTGCTACATCTTCATCCCCTTCTTCAGCTTGAGGTACCCCAGCACCCGCAGGGCATGGTGCATAGAGTTCAGGAGGACCCAGCCAGTTCTATGATATGAGTGGTTACCAGACTATACAGGATTCTCCAAATCTTGTTACAGGTATCCTGAATATCTAATCTAATGATGTGTATGCACTTATTGATCCCGGTTCCACCCTGTCCGACGTTACCCCTTTTGTTGCTATGGAATTCGGGATAAAACCAGAAAAACTTCATGCACTACTGGAAAATTAGCCTATTACAATGGATTTTTTGCAACGGTTCAACAACCGTTGCTATAAAGTACTTATGGCAACGGTTTTAACCGTTCAAATAATGCAGAGGTACATTCGGCACACTTCAATCATAAAATCGTTGCACTTGTGTGGAAATCGTTCCCATAGCTATTTTTTTCAACGTTTCTTGTAATCGTTCCTATAGACGAATCTATTGCAGCAGATCTGGGAAAAAAATTAATGGGAACTGTTATTAATCCCTCTTAATTATTTTCCCTCTTAAATTTTCGTGAAACCCGCCAAAACCCCAAATTATTTACATTCTACCTTTTTTTTACCTGTATTGTTTATGTAATAGTACTACCAATTAATTAAAAGGAGAAAGTAAAATATTAAGAGCCCGTTTGGATTGGCTTAAAAAAAGTGGCTTTTAAGCACAAGTGCTTAAAAGCAGCTTTTAAGTACTGGAGCTTATTTTATAAATAAGCAGTTACATGTTTGGATAAAAGTGTTGAAGCTTAAAAAAAGTTGTTGAAGTGTTTGGCAAACAAGTGGTGGTAAGCACTTTTTCTTATTAAAAAGATGAAATACAAAAACTTTGGTATTATAAAAATGAAGATGAAGAGGAAAGAAGAGGGTATTTTGGTATTATAAAAATTTATAAGGGCAAGAGAGTAATTTTATTGGTCAAACTAAAATGGCTTTTAAGCCAAAATAAAAAAAGTTGGGGTCAGCCAACTTGTTGCTTTTGGCTTTTTTAAGCACTTTTTAGCTTTTTTTTAAGCAGCTTTTTTTGTTGCCAAACGCTCCAAAAAATAAAAAAAGTGGCTTAAAAGTTGGTTCCATCCAAACACCCTCTAAGCCTCTCTAACAAAGTTCACACCTAATTTCTCTGCTAAACCTTGCCGACGCTGGTGACACCCACCCCAGGGACAGTCTCACGCCGGTGACGGTCTTTCCGCTAACCTCCGTTAAACGCACAAAATCTCAGCAAACAATTCTCAACCCATAATCAAATTTTATAAATCAAAGGTGAGAAACAATTTGNGAGAGTTTGACTCCAAGCTAGAATTTCAATCTCGTCTCTAATTCTCGGTTCAATTTGTAATTCTTACACAATAGATCGAAGTGCTAAGAGTTCCGCAATTTTGTAAGGATTAAGGAATGCTATATTGAGGTATGTATGACTAAAACCTCCTTTTATTAGAAATTGAGCTCCATTGGCGATTACACAAATGTGGTAAGACTAGAACTTGTTGATGTACCGATTGTTATTTCATATGAATTGGTTTGCAATTATATATATACCAACATGAAGAATGTGCCTTAACGTGTGCAATAAACTATCCTTGATATTTAAAGATTTGTGAAGAATACAAATCATGTGTTGACATGCCTAAGCCATAAGCCAAGATTAAAATTGAGGTTGTCATGCTAACTATGTGAAATCCTACTTGTGTTTGCCACTTGAATTGCTTTTGTATGTGCCTATGATCACAAATTGCTAGATGGACATTGGAAATGGAAAATATGTAATAAACGTGGCCCTAAGTGCCAAGGAATGGATATGATATATGTGAAATAAAGATTTAAATGAAGCGAATAATGAGAAAGGAACAACGCCTAGATAACGCGGCCTAGGCGATCGCCCGTGGTCAGGCACCATGCCGCACACATGGTGGTGAAGTGTAGAATGTTGAATTTTGGAAAAAAGGAAATGAATTGATGACTGGGGTACGTATCTCGAATGAGGCGACCTAGCCGATCGGGTCGTGATCGGAATCCGCTCAGGATAGCGGTGGTATTGAGAATAGTGATGAGTATATGGAAGAAATGCCCCAAATCGAGTTATGAAAATTATGTGGAAGATTGTATGCTTCATTTATGTGATGATGTGGTGTCCGGTTAAAACTTTTGAATTACTCTTGTGATTTTCTTGTTCTTGATTGATAGTTCTTTCTAGTAAAATTGTGTTTAGTTATACATAATAGTACTATTCCATGGTACTAATGTCCCTTTTGCCTGGGACACTACATTTTTAAATGAATGTAGGTGACTCCATTACGGATAGTGCCGATCGCGCATAGTAAGTTACCGTCTCCTCAATGTCTTGGTGAGCCCCTTCCTCCTTCAAGGAGTTGTATTGTATATCCCTTGCTGTTGTGGATTTCCATTTTTAGGTATAGCCGGGGCCTTGTTGCCAGCATTGTTGTACTCATCTTTTGTATCCTTAGAGGCTCCGTAGATATATGTGTGGGTCATGTATTGGTATTGTGGAGCTCATGAACTATGTTGTATTTATAAACCCCTACTGTCTATAAATTGTAACATTATGGTAATTCTAGAAATTAACTTTATCTATGGTTTAAGCTTGCAATATGGAATGAACTATCACGGTTGAATATACCACCTTTCCTTGCCTTAAAAAAAGGGAACATGGTTATTTTATTAATAAAGAGTGGGATACGAAGTGTGTAATAAGGCTTGCTTGGTTGGGTTCACTCGATCGAGCGCCGGTCGCGCCTCCCAAGTTTGGGGCGTGACAAACTTGGTGTCAAAGCCTAAGGTTTTAAAGTGTCCTAGGATGTCTTGGAGCCATTTCTAGTAGAGTCCTTCTTATCGGTATGTAGTTGACCACATCTATAAGTTGGAGGCTATTCGGACTTTTAGGAATTCCACCCTTCTTTGATATTCTGGATCGTGAGGTGAAACTGTTCCCTCCCTAATCAGTGCGTTGTTTTATCTTTCAGTAAATGGCACCTAAGAAGAAAGTGAGAACTGGCCAGGCAGCCAATGCCACCTTAGGAGTGGTTGATGATTCACTGCTTGATGCTACGGGTGAGGGTAGTCAACCTACTATTACTCTACCTAGTTCCTCTATTCCAGAGCAGACTACCCCAATTCCTACACCTGTAGAGGGCACCACTATCCCACCCGTTGATACTCCTGTCCCGCCTCCAGCCCCAGCTTCCGGTTCTGGTTTTTCTGATGGGTATCTTAGGGGAGCTATTCAGATGTTGACCCAACTAGTGGCCTCTCAGGCCCAGAGGTCATGTATTTCACCCAGTTCATCATCTAGCCAGCAAGGGGATTCCACCAGTTCTAGGGTGAATAGATTTCTTCAGTTAGACCCTCCAGTATTTTCGGGTGCCAATGCAGAAGAGGAGCCTCGTGATATTATTGATGAGATGCACAAGACTCTAAGGGTCAGGTGTGCGAGTGAGACAGGGGGAGTAGAGTTTGCTGCCTACCGTCTGAAAGGGGTGGCCTATGCCTGGTTTGAGTTATGGGAGGATTCCCACAAGGAGGGGAGCCCTCCGGCCAGGTGGAGTAAGGTCGCAGATGCCTTCATAGATCACTTCCGGCCTGCTGAGACAAGGGCAGCCCGTGCAGCAGAGTTTGAAAATTTGAAGCAATGTAACAAGAGTGTGTGGGAGTACCACATGGAGTTTGCTTGCTTTTCCAAGTATTCCATTCATGTGTTGCCCACAATGGAGGCCAGAGTGAGCCGATTTGTTCATGGCCTCAATTCTTTGACCATTAATGAGGCTTCTACGTCTGCATTGAATTCTGATATGAACTATGGGAAGAGGGTCGCATTTGCTGAGGCCACAGAGAGTCATAAATTGAAGAACACAATGGAGAGAGAGGGTAACAGTAAGGCCGGGTCTACGGGTAACATGGGAGAGTCACAATATGGGGAAGGTCAGCTTTCAGGGGAGGATCATTAGGGACTTCCCAGTTTATTGCCCAGTCTTCAGCCAGTGCACCGCTATCAAGGCCCAGCCCGCAGTAGCGGAGTCATTTTAGGTGCGATCAGGGCAACAAGGGATCCCATCAGCAGGGTTGATTAGGAGAGAGTTTCCAAAAGCAGCAGAGGTCCCCGTACCCCAGGTGCGGGAAGATGCACTCGGGGATTTGCTATATGGAGTTACCTATATGCTATGGATGTGGGATGAGGGGTCATATCAAGAGACATTGTCGTGTATTTTGCCAGGGAGTGGGCAGGGGCACAACTCAGCCATCCAGTCCACTAGCTGCTACATCTTCATCCCCTTTTTCAGCTTGAGGTACCCCAGCACCCGCAGGGCATAGTGCGTAGAGTTCAGGAGGACCCAACCAGTTCTATGCTATGAGTGGTTACCAGACTATACAGGATTCTCCAAATCTTGTTACTGGTATCCTGACTATCCAATCTAAAGATGTGTATGCACTTATTGATCCCGGTTCCACCCTGTCCGACGTTACCCCTTTTGTTGCTATGGAATTCGGGATAAAACTAGAACAACTTCATGCACTACTGGAAAAGTAGCCTATGACAACGGATTTTTTGCAACGGTTCAACAACCGTTCCTATAAAGTACTTATGGCAACGGTTTTAACCGTTTAAATAAGGCATAGGTACATTCGGCATACTTCAATTATAAAATCGTTGCACTTGTGTGGAAATCGTTCCCATAGCTATTTTTTTCAATGTTTCTTGTAATCGTTCCTATAGACGAATCTATTGCAGCAGATCTGGGAAAAAAATTAATGGGAACTGTTATTAATCCCTCTTAATTATTTTCCCTCTTAAATTTTTGTGAAACCTGCCAAAACCCCAAATTATTTACATTCTACTTTTTTTTACCTGTATTGTTTATGTAATAGTACTATCAATTAATTAAAAGGAGAAAGTAAAATATTAAGAGCCCGTTTGGATTGGCTTAAGAAAAAGTAGCTTTTAAGCACAAGTGCTTAAAAACAGCTTTTAAGTACTGGAGCTTATTTTATAAATAAGCAGTTAAATATTTGGATAAAAGTGCTGAAGCTTAAAAAAAATTATTGAAGTGTTTGGCAAACAAGTGGTGGTAAGCACTTTTTCTTATTAAAAAGATGAAATATAAAAACTTTGGTATCATAAAAATGAAGATGAAGAGGAAAGAAGAGGGTATTTTGGTAATATAAAAACTTATAAGGGCAAGAGAGTAATTTTATTGATCAAACTAAAATGACTTTTAAGCCAAAATAAAAAAGTTGGGGTCAGCTAACTTGTTTCTTTTGGCTTTTTTCAGCACTTTTTAGTTTTTTTTTTAAGCAGTTTTTTTTGTTGCCAAACTCTCCAAATAGTGGCTTAAAAGCTGGTTCCATCCAAACACCCTCTAAGCCTCTCTAACAAAGTTCACACCTAATCTCTCTGCTAAACCTCGCCGACGCTGGGGACACCCACCCCAGGTACAGTCTCACGCCAGTGACGGTCTCTCTGCTAACCTCCGTTAAACGCACAAAATCTCAGCAAACAATTCTCAACCCATAATCAAATTTTATAAATCAAAGGTGAGAACCAATTTTGCGTTCATATTCTTGTTTTCGTTGGTTGCCGTAGTGTTAATTTATTGACATTTGCAAAATATAAGTGACTGTAATTTCTGTGATTGTTCGATTAGGGTTTTGATTATAAATAGGACTTGAAAGAAGGAAGAGGAATACGAGAGTTTGACTCCAAGAAATAGCAAAAAAAGACGCTCAACCAAAGTTTATTCCATCTCTCGATCCCATTCCTCGCTAAAAATTGTCGCTGGTAGCTGTGGGAGAAACAATCGCTATAAGTTTTTATTTTTATTTTTAATAAATTTTGGATAACCACATTCGTTGGTTGTGTGTTTGAATGAAGGTTTCAATTTTAATGTTCCTTGTTACCCGATTCTTTGATTTTTTATTTTTATAGTTGGGGGTATTTGAGCGATACAGTCGGATTGAATGCATACACAAAATTTTTATTGGATGTTCATCTCTTGATTTACTCACTGTCTAGATTCTTGGTTGATGAGGATTTTTACTACTATTAAATAGATGAACAGAAAGAGACAGATAGGAAGTAGGCTAGATCTTCATATCTAGAAGTGCCCAGGCCAACTTTTTGATGAGGGAAAGTTTTTAATGTTATATCCATGTTTTAATGCTGAGAAGTGGTAGATAACAGAATGTTACATTCTCAATCTTCAGAAAAGAAAATGGTATATGTACTTACTTTCTTTGTTCTTCTTGCCTTGTATGTTTTGTTCCTTTTATGTTTTCCATTTTCCTTGACAGATTAGGTTCTAAATAAATTGCCATGGTTTCACTTCCTAGGGATTCCTTTTCTTTTTTTCTTTTGGCTGTATATGAACTGATTCTTTGAGAATTCTCAGTGTTGTTGTTGTTTACTGTGTCGTTGTTGTTGTCTTTTATTTTAAACTTAATTTTGGTTATAATTGGATTTATTCAGCGGGTTGTGCATGTTACATAGGCTCGTGCAGCCACTGGATTAAATTAACTTTAGTAGACTTCAGTATGCTAGGGGATATTTGAAATGAGCATTCTTGCAACGCTAAAGCTTTTCCTTTGTAAATTCTTTTCTTGCTTAATTATAGTATCAGTATTTCATTTTTTATCTTTTTCGTATTCTTCTTTTTTAGGTGTATTGTACAATTTATTAGCTGGTTATCACCGGATAATTAGTTGACTGAAAACTGCTGTAGTTTTTCACTGTATCAAATGAATTCTTCACTATGATTTTCACTTTTGCAGTTTCTTGACCTTAATACACCAAACTTGTTGTTGTTTCCAGATCTTTCCAATCTTTAAATGAAGGAAGCACTGATGGCATGTCTTAATTAGTGAGGTGGTGAAAATATTTGGGGGTGGAGATGAAGCTAGCTGCTCTGTTGACTTCTACTGGTGCCAATAATGCAGTGTGCGTAGTGTTGTTCTCCTTGTATTCGGTTTTAAGGAAACAACCGAGCTTTGTAAATGTTTACTTTGGCGCGAAGATTGCTCAAGTACAAGCAAGACAAAAGGATGCCTTTCTCTATGATAGATTTGTTCCTTCTCCAAGTTGGATCCTTAAGGGATGGGAGACTTCTGATGAAGAAATATGTGCTACTGGGGGGATTGGATGCAGTAGTATATGTGCGGATGATTGTTTTCAGGTGAAATTGGAATTTTCAGCACTTTATTAGTTGTTAGATTTTCTAGTGTTCAAGAAAAGTTAATTTAACTTCTGATAATAATTTTAATGAATTAGTCTAAATTATCTTCTACCCAATTTTCTCCAAGCATATAATTTCTAGTAAAGGAACTAGCATATTTTTTCATGGACGATTAGTAGACGTGCATAATTCATTTTTCTATATTGTCTAGTGGGAAGTTGCTTACCTATTGCAAAAATAGCAGTCAGGCTTACTCTCACTGCCTTGTCATTATCCCTTTAGAGGGGTTGATGATTGGATTTCATTGGGGAGCATCGTAAAAGAAACAACAACAACGACTCAGTGAATCTATTTGATTGGTTTGCTAGAGTTGTCAAGGTTATTTGGTCCATGATGTTTGTCATTCATTAGTCACATCACCTCTCCTATCACTTGTTCTCAACTCAGATTATTTTTTCTTTTGTGTTGTATAGTCATATGCAAATGCACTTATAAGCACCTTTGAAGATCCAGAGAAGATCTTGGAACAAATTGTGCTCGAAATGAATAATGATTTGATAAAAATGCGACAAGCTACAACACAGGTATGCTCTTAGTGAGTGCCTTTTTTTTTTAACTCTGTTGCCTATTGCAATTGAGATTCCATAGTTAAGGAAGTGAAAAAACCCAATGTTTTTCTTTTTTCTGAAGGTATTGGCTTCACAAAAGCAGTTGGAAAACAAGTATAAAGCTGCAGTGTAGTTATTTTGCTGTCATACATGATTTTTGTCTGATTTTGGATTTCTAATTTGTCGACATCACACAGCTATGTCTCGTCTAGTTTTTACCAGTGTGGAAATAATATAAAGAGATTTCCTCTTTTTTGTCTATTTGTTATCCAGTAAGTTATAC
Source organism: Nicotiana glauca (assembly GCA_026770625.1). NCBI lineage: Eukaryota > Viridiplantae > Streptophyta > Magnoliopsida > Solanales > Solanaceae > Nicotiana > Nicotiana glauca. Next base: position 39,187 of record MU685992.1, on the reverse strand, counting down.
TAAATACTTTTAGCTTGATATAGATGCCTCTGTTGATAAGATAAAGTTCATATTAAGTTGCATATGCACCATATTGAACTGGCACAACTCTGCTTGCATGACTTGTCATTGGGTGGGTTTGGGGGGTAGGGATGGCTTTTTTAATAAGTTGCATGGATTGAATTGGCAAAATTCTGAGTGCTGCGAAACTGTGAGATGTTGTAGGAAAAAATTTAGCTTTATAAACAGCCTTGTCTATACTTTTCTTTTATGTACTTATGCTGTTGCCAGTTAGATGGATCATTCTGCATGCTTGTATCTCACATTGTACATGAGCATCTTGGTTATGTACTCCTTTTAACTGCAACTTTATTTTCTGGAATGACACAAAATATGTGTGGAATGATTCTTACCAGGAAGGAGGGCGAATTGTAGGATTAATTTTGATCCTCTGGACTAGCCTAAAGTGCTCTCACTGTCCAGATTCTTAGTTGATGAAGATGTATATTACCCGTGAATATAAGAGAGAAAAGAGAAACGGATAGAAAGTAGGCTTGATCTTCATAACTAGAAGTGTCTGGGCCAGCTTTTTGATGATGGAAAGTTTTCTACATATATAGTGGTTTTTTACAGGAGCTATGACCTAGTGCAAGTTTTGTACTCTAGGGATCTAAGCATGGGCGACGCTTTTCTTAGCAAAAGAAATGTTAATCTTTGTCAAGATGTTTCCTTCTGATATTATTTTTTTTACACTAACCTAGTTGAACTAAATTTGTAGGAAAAATATGGCATTCCTGGCAAGGTGAAAACATGGGCCTTTTGAATCAATTGGTACTACTTGGAGAAAGTATAAGAATCAACTGAAGAAAAACCATTTTAAAGCGTATGAGAATATGCCGAGATTCGAATGGAGAATAGGCCGATAGATGTTCTGGAGGCTCACTTTAAGGATCTTATTAAATATTGGAACTCCGATTCCCACAAGGTAATTACATTTATTCTTTTTGTGACCTATTCTCTGCTTGTTTCTGTTTTGGCCATTTTCCGTGAGAGAAACAATATCATATCAATTGGTTATCATTAAATATTGTTCGGGTATTAGTGTTTATTGTTATAATAATAAGTGCTCAACCATTGAATATTAAAATATAAAATTTTAGGTCTACTAGATGTGGACGAGAAGTTGGAGGTTCCTCTCCATGAGAGTGAAAAACTGAGAAAAATCATTCTACAAAGTTGAAATAGGAGAACTTTTTGTGGATTCACAATGCACGCTTTTTTTATCTTGTTCTTGTTTTCCTCTCAAACACATTCTTCTGATATGGATGGAATGAAAATGCAGAATTACTTTAAAACAAAGTAATTTATGGTCGAACATATAATTGCGATTGAATTTGTATGTTCTTTGTTATTCACTAGACATAATCTCTTGCAACTGATCAAGTTTAATGTCGTGTTCTTTATTTTCCTTGGTTTTTTGGAGTAATAATATTCTTAGACCGGATTCTCTTGAATGATATGATTTATTTATACTCTTTTGTAGGTGTTGTAGATGAAGAAATGAAGGACGAAGGCAGTGAAGATCTAGACCTTAAGAAGAATTTTGAATTGTTGTAGATGCATAGTCTAGCTAAGAATGTTTGTTTTTAACACCTTGAAACTTTCTTTAACTCTTAAAATGTACAACTTATGTATTCAGGGAAAAATGATTTACTTTATGGATATTATCAGGTTGTTGGATAATTTGGATTATGAGCAGTTTCAATTTGATATTTGTATAAATTTTTTTGTTTTACTATTTATTATATATATAAATATTTATTTACAATAAAGGGCTATATTTTTTATTGAATGAAATTGTTACTATATCCTACCAGAACCGTTGCAATAGATATCAAATGGCATTCCAATAGAAAAAGTAAACCGCTGCAACAGGACTTGCAAACCGTCCCAAAATGTTATACAAACCGTTGCAATAGGTAGTTCAAACCGATGCCATCGCTATTTGTTGATCATCATAGTCCAAAAATATCTGTACCAATAGAAATAAAACCGTTGCAATAGCTTAATGAAATCGCTGTCATATCAATAAATAACCGTGTCAATAGATTACATAACCGTTGCGTTAAATGATATTGTAACGGTTATTTACCGTTGCGTTATTGTTATGGTAACGGATATCAACCGTTCCAGTTGGAAAGTACATTTGTTTCAACAGGGAGAGGAAAAACTGTTGCGATAGGCTACACTATAGCAACGGTTACGTAAACCGTTACACAAACCGTCCATGTAGCTCTATTGGCACGTGGGCGTAGGTGACGGGCGCTAAAACGTTGCAATAGCTCTATGGAAACGGTTTACCTAGCTGTTGCAACACTTTTCCTGGCGTTGACATAGGCCTATTTTCTAGTAGTGATGAACCATTCTCAGTATCTACCCCGGTGGGTGAGTCAATTTTGGCTGCTCGAGTCTATAGAGGGTGTAGTGTCACGGTGTAGGGCAGGGATACCACTGCCGATCTTGTTGTGTTAGGAATTGTCAACTTTGATGTAATAATGGGGATGGATTGGCTTTATTCGTGCTTTGCCAAACTTGATTATCAGACTAGAACTATTAGGCTTGAATTCCCTGATGAGTCCTTTATTGAGTGGAAGGGAGATAATGTAGTGCCTAGAGGTCGGTTTATTTCCTATCTTAAGGCTACAAAGATGATCAAGAAAGGGTGTATCTATCATCTAGTTCAGGTTGAAGACATCAATGCCGAGGCACTTAGCCATAAATCTGTACCAATTGTGAATGAATTCTCGGATGTTTTTTCAGATGAGCTCCCTGGGATTCCACCAGATAGGGAGATTCATTTTGGGATCGATGTGATGCCTGGCTTGCAGCCTATATCAATTCCACCTTAGAGAATGGCACCGACGGAATTGAAAGAGCTAAAGGAGAAATTGAAGGATTTGTTAGAGAAGGGTTTCATCTGGCTTAGTGTGTCACCATGGGGCGTACCGATCTTGTTTGTAAGGAAGAAAGATAGATCGCTATAGATGTGTATTGACTACTAGCAACTCAAAAAGGTCACAACCAAAAACAAATATCCCCCGCCAAAAATAGATGACCTATTTGATCAATTGCAGGGTGCTACGTGTTTCTCAAAGATTGATTTGTGATCCGGGTATCATCAATTGAAAATAAGCGAGCGGGATATTCCAAAAACAGTTTTTAGAACTCGGTATGGACACTTTGAATTTATGGTGATATCTTTTGGGTTAACAAATGCCCCGGTAGCTTTCATGGATCTTATGAATCGAGTATTCAAGCCCTTTCTAGACTCCTTTGTGATAGTGTTCATTCACGACATTCTGGTATATTCCCAAAGTCAGGAGGACCATGCTAACCATTTCAGGGCAGTTTTGCAGACTCTTCAGCAAATCAATTGTATGCGAAATTTTCAAAATGTGAATTTTGGCTAGAATCTGTCGCATTCTTGGGTCATGTTATTTCCATGGAAGGAATTATGGTTGATCCTCAAATGATAGCAACGGTGAAGAATTGTCCTAGACCTACCACTCCAATGGAGATTCGCAGTTTCTTTGGGTTTGGTTGGGTACTATAGAAGATTTGTGGAGGGATTTTCTACTCTTGCCTCTCCATTGAATAAATTGACACAGAATGAAGTTAAATTCCAATGGTTCGATGCTTGTGAAAAGAGTTTCCAGTAATTGAAATCAAGGTTGACAACAATACCGGTATTAACCTTGCCAGAGGGTACAGAGGGATTTGTGGTGTATTGTGATGCTTCGAGAATCGGGTTTGGGTGTGTGTTAATGCAACATGGCAAGGTTATAGATTACGCTTCCAAGAAGCTCAAAAATCATGAAAAGAATTAACCAACTCATGACTTAGAATATGCGGCAGTGGTACTTGCTCTAAAAATTTGGCGACATTATCTATACGGGGTCCATGTGGATGTATTCATGGACCACAAGAGCCTCCGATATATTTTCAAGCAGAAGGAGTTGAATCTGAGACAAAGAAGATGGTTAGAGTTACTTAAAGACTACGACATCAAAATTATATCACCTAGGAAAGGCTAATGTTATAGCAGATGCTCTTAGTCGGAATTCTATGGGGAGCTTAGCTCATATGGACGAAAACCAGAGGCTATTGGCGAGGGAGGTTCATCAGCTGGCTAATTTGGGAATTCGCTTGGCGGGTTCTAGTGAAGGAGGAGTAATTGTGCACAATAGAGCTGAAACATCGCTCGTGTCGGAGGTGAAAGAAAAGTAATTCAGTGACCCATTGCTAGCACAACTGAGGGAAAGGATTCACAGTCACAAGCCAACATCTTTTTCCTTAGGCATGAATGATGGTGCCCTACAGTACCAAGGCCGCCTATGTGTTCCAGATATCGACGGTCTTCGAGAAAAGATCATGGCAGAAGCTCACACATCCAGGTATTTTGTGTACCCGGGTTCTACGAAAATGAATCATGATCTCAAAGAAATTTATTAGTGGAACAACAGGAAGAGGGATGTGGCGGACTTTGTGGCAAAATATCCGAATTGTCATCAAGAGAAGGACGAACATCAAAGGCCCGATGGATTTGCTCAAAGCATAGAAATTACGATGTGGAAATGGGAAATGATTAACATGGACTTTGCGGTAGGGTTGACGCGCACTCCGTGCAAGTTTGACTCAATCTAGGTAATCGTGGATCAAATCACAAAATCAGCGTACTTCTTGCCGGTCAAGGCTACCGACACAGTGGAACAATATGCTCAGTTGTATATCAAGGAAATAGTCAGGTTGCATGGCACACCAGTCTCAATCATATCAGATTGAGGGGCTCAGTTCACAGCCAACTTTTGGAAGAAGTTTCAACAAGTTCTGGGTACGCAGGTAAATCTTAGTACATCTTTTCACCCTCAAACTGATGGGCAGGCAGCATGGAAGATTCAGAAGCTTGAGGATATGTCACGTGCTTAGACTCTTGACTTCAAAGGTATCTGGGATGACCATTTGCCGCTCATAGAATTTGCCTACAATAACAGCTTCCACGCTAGCATCCAGATGGCACCATTTGAGGCATTGTATGGTAGGAAATGCAGGTCTCCTATTCGGTGGTTTGAGTTTGAAGAAGCAAAATTGATAGGGCCGGACCTCGTGCATCAGGCCATGGAAAAGGTCAAGACTATTAAGGAAAGGTTGAAAACTACTCGAAGTCACCAAAAGTTTTACTCGGATGTTTGTCGCAGAGATTTGGAGTTCAAGGAAGATGATTGGGTATTTCTAAAGGTTTCCCCTATGAAGGGTATCATGCGGTTTGGGAAAAAGGGAAAGTTGAGTCCGAGGTATGTCGGACCATACCGAATTATTCAGAGAATTGGTCAGATGGCATACAAGCTCGATCTGCCACCCGAAACGTCATTGATACACCCGGTCTTTCATGTGTCTATGTTGAGTAAAGTAGAGGGAGACTCGTCCACTATTGTACCAGTTGAGACTATTGAAATCAATAAAGAACTATCGTATGAAGAAGTTCTAGTTGCCATTCTTGATAGGCAAGTTTGGAAATTGCGAAATAAGGAAATTACATTTGTGAAGTGTTATGGCGGAATCAGCAAGTTGAGGAAGCCACTTGGGAAGCCGAGGATGAAATGAAAAAGAAGTACCCTCATTTATTTGAATAGTCATGTAATAGTTTTTATGCATTTGATTCCTACGAACACTTATCTTGTGATTTAATCAATGAAAAACTGTCCCATTTTGGTTATACATGTTGCCTATGTGGCCATGGTTGGTGTTATACAATACAAGTCATGTTATGTTAAGAAATATGTATATGCTGTTAGGATATGATTATGGGACTCTCTGGTAGGTGGATAGGCCTAGATACGAAGGAAACTCTGGCGAAATTTTTGAAAATTTAGGGAGTTAGCCAAATTTGGAGACTATTAACAGGTTGTAGGTTGTAAAAGGCAGAAGATTGCATAAAGAACTCCTAATAAGTGACCCTTGATCCTCATTCGAGGACGAATGATTTTAAATGGGGGAGGATGTAAGGCCCTATGAAAACTTGTACTCAAAACTTAGAAGCTCGTAGTACCAAGTTTTGGATATATGTTAGGACCCTTTATACTAATTTAAGCATTAAAAAAAATCAAGAATTAAAGTTTTCCAGAAAAGTGATATTATGCGGTCCAGAATGCGGTCACCAATCAATTATGCGGACCGCATTTATATCGTAAAGTGAGTCAGTGTGTTAGCCAAATTTGAGGTAAAAAAATGTGGTCCATTATGCGATCGCATAACTGATATGCGGACCGCATAGTCGTTGCATAATTATCTTGAAATTTTATAAAGGGCAGGTCTGCAGTGCATTATGCGACCGCAAAACGGGTATGCAGACCGCATTTCTGCCGCAAACCTAGACAGAAGGATCAGATTTTGGGAGCACTTTTGCGGTCTATTCTGCGGGCCGCATTTCCACTTTGCGATTGCAAATGCGATTGCAAACTTGAATCGGGGCTTCAATTTTCTAATTTTTAAACCCGACCCCTTATCGATATATTCAGTGTTATAGCTCATTTTGAGAATATTATCTGATGCTTTTATAGAGAGAGAGAGGGTCTTAGAGAGGGAAAGTGTCTCACATCAATTATTCCTTGAACCTTGCTAAAACATTGGAGAAAATCAAGTAAAGACACCTAAAATTTCATTCCCAAGAGGTAAGATTCTCAGCTCTGATTCTATACTTAGCTATAAGGGGTCAGTAGTGAAGTAATTTATGAGTATAAGAGTGAAATTCTTGCATGAATTACATCATAGGATATTGGAAGGTATAAAACTAAAAAGATAGCAATTGAGGGTATAAAATGATAGAAATTCATCTTAAAAAGGGGCCTAAGATCTAATGCACCTTTAGTGTATGATGATATGCTCGAACCAAGCTAGAATTTCAATCTCGTCTCTAATTCCTTGTTCAATTTGTAATTTTTACACAATAGATCGAAGTGCTAAGAGTTCCGTAATTTTGTAAGGATTAAGGAAAGATACATTGAGGTATGTTTGGCTAAAACCCCCTTTTATTAGAAATTGAGCTTCATTGGTGATTACGCAAATGTGGTAAGATTAGAACTTGTTGATGTGCCTATTGTTATTTCATATAAATTTGTTTGCAAATATATATATACCAATATGAAGAATGTCCCTTAAGGAGTGTAATAAACGATCCTTAATATTTAAAGATGTGTTAAGAATACAAATCATGTATTGACATGCCTGGGCTATAAGCCATGCTTAAACTGAGGTTGTCGTGCTAACTATGTGAAATTCTACTTGTGTTTGCCACTTGAATTGCTTATGTATGTGCCAATGATCACAAATTCCTAGATGGACATTGGAAATGGAAAATATGTAATAATCGTGGCCCTAAGTGCCAATGAATTGATAATGATATTGTGAAATAAAGATTAAAATGAGGTGAATAATGAGAAAGGAACAATGCCTAGGTAAGGCGGCCTATTCGATCAGCCGTGGTCGGACACCATGCCGCACACATAGTGGTGATGTGCAAAATGTTGAATTTTGGAAAAAGGGAAATGAATTGATGACTGAGGTACATGTCTTGAATGAGGTGACCTAGCCGATCGGGTCGTGATCGTACTCCGCTCAAGATAGCGGTGGTGTTGAGAATATTGATGAGTATGTGGAAAAAATGCCCCAAATCGAGTTATGGAAATTTTGTGGAAGATTGTATGGTTCATTTAAGTGATGATGTGGTGTCCGGTTAAAACCTTTGAATTACTCTTGTGATTTTCTTACTCTTTATTGATAGTTCTTTCTAGTAAAATGGTATTTAGTTCTACATACTAGTACTATTCCATCGTAGTAACGGCCCTTTTGCCGGGGGCGCTACATATTTAAATGAATGTAGGTGGCTCCATTACGGATAGTGCCGGTCGTGCGTAGCAGGTTACCTTCTCCTCAAAGTCTTGGTGAGCTGCTTCATCCTTCAAGGGGTTGTATTGTATATCTTTTGTGGTTGTGGATTTCCATTTTGAGGTGTTGTCGGGGCCTTGTTGCCGGCATTGTCGTACTCATCTTTTGTATCCTTAGAGGCTGCGTAGACATATGTGTGGGTGATGTATGGGTGTTGTGGGGCTCATGAACTATGTTATCATTATAAACCCCTGCTATCTATACATTGTAACTTCATGGGAATTCCGGAAATTAACTTTATCTATTGTTTAAGCTTGCAATAAGGAATGAACTATCAGTGTTGAATATACCACATTTCCTTGCCTAAATAAAAAAAAGGGTTATTAAAGAATGGGGTAGGAAGTGTGTGATATGGCTTGCTTGGTTGGGTTCACTCGATTGAGCACCGGTCGTGCCTCCCGAGGTTGGGGCATGACACTTCACCTCCCCGATGGACCCAATTTATAAGAGTTTTGTTACCTCTTCTTTGATAACGGCATGTTTTACCTCGGACTGCGGCCTCCTTTTCTGCTTTAAGGGTTTGAATTAAGGGTCGACGCTCAGCCGGTGGGAGGTTATTTCGGGTGGGATACCTGTCATATCTAGGTGGGACCAGGCAGAACAGATGATATTGTTAATAATGAATCGAATAAACCCGATCATTAGTTCAGGGGCCAATCCCATGCCCACGTATACCTTGCGGTGCGGGAGGTTATCGATCAGAATGGTCTGCTCCAATTCTTTGACCGTTGATTTGGTCGCGTCCAATTCTTCAGGGTCGACGAAGGTTCGGGGGCAAAGAAATATTCCTCATCATCTCTGATGGTTTGTATGCTTTTTTCCTCGTTTGAGGACGAGTGTGCGGGGATTGATAGTTCGCAGTGAACCGCGAACATTTCTCTTGTCGTCCATTGTTCTCTATGTATTGTTGTAATGCCATTTCTTATGGGGAATCTCACCACCTAGTGTAAGGAAGAGGGCAATGCCCTCATATCGTGTATCCAAGGCCTACCAAGAAAAGCGTTGTACCTCATGTCGCCATTGATGACCTGAAATTTGGTACAATGGGTCATGCTAGATGTGTTGATTGGGAGGGTGATTTCTCCTTTGGTTTCTTCCCTAATCATGTTGAAGTTGTGGAGGATTTGTGGAATGGTGTTAATCTGACTGAGCAATCCCAGTTGTTCTATCACTCCGGAACGGATTATGTTGGCCGAGCTTCCCGGGTCTACGAGCACGCGCTTTATCCTTGTGTTATTTTAAGAGAAACGAGATCACCAGTGCGTCATTATGTTGTGGTTCTCCCATGGCCTCGAGGTCCTCCTCAGTGAATATGAGCGTTTCTTCGCATAAGATCTTCCAGATCGATCCATCAGTAGCGGATGTTTTTTTTGCTTGGATACGGGGCACAAGGTATCGTCAGCCCCCCCGGATAATCATGTGGATATCATATTGGGGGGTTCTTTTTTGTGCTCGGACTAAGCATGGGGGTGCATCGGACTCCAGGTTGTTCGATTCTGTTCCCCATTGCTATTGAGATCTCTGCTTCCTATTCCGTCGATCGAGCAGAATGCCCGATCCTGAGAGTGGAGATCTTGGGCAAGAAAAGTGTGAGAGATATTGTGCGTTTAAGTGATGAAACTAGCAAGTAATCGCTATTATTTTTATCCCTACGGTGGGTGCCAAACTGTTTACCGTGAAAATATTAACAATAATTAAATTTATAAATGGGATTCTAAAAATACGTGATCTATTCCCGAGCTAGTTTGGAAAGGGTGATTAGTGCTAAACATGGAGTAAAACAGTAAAGATCAAGCTATCCAAAGCGATAATCAAACGAGTAAGGGATGTTCCCAGGCTTAGAACAAGCCAGTATATGCCTCGGGGCTAGGCCTTGAGCCTACCTCGGGCCTATCGAGGGTAATCGGGAAGGGGATAACAGATAAGTATGCGCATACAAGGCTTTATACCATCAATCTTGAGCTAAATGGAGAAAAATAAATGAAGAACAATAAAATTATTGGGTGACCTCGGGGTCGAAGAACACAGTTAACATAGAAGAAAGATATATAGAGAGATATTATCGCATATTAGAGAAGTGGAGCAACATCGGTGGTTTACAAGGAAGGGCAAGTCCCCTTTTTATGGGGGTGGGACTCTGTAAAATGCACGTATGTTAATCTCGGGAATACAAAGATGGGATGGCCTGATGCGAGTCTTCTCAGTAGGCTCCAGATAGGTTGAACCTATCAGGCACAACCATGCGCCTAGGAGACTTCTTCTTCTATTCCGACCTCGGACCCTACCTCCTTCGATTCGGGCTCCTACGAGCCCTGATACTGAGAACATGACCGAGGCCTTCCACCATCGGGGTCCCGAGGAAGGCTTCTAAAATATCTTGATAGCAGAAAATCAAGTCATCTGATTTTACCGCATATAATATGCCTATGCTATATTAACTCATTTTTCCTCTAGCTTTTAGCCAATCTCTAGGCCTCACTTTGTGAACATATGCATACTATGACAAGCTGTCCCTCTAGGCATCTCTAGGTGTACTAAAGTTTTCACTCGGTACTTTGTTGAACTTATGAGTATTGCTATATTTTGTTTTATAGACTCGGTTATCTATCCTTATGGCTTTGTTGCATCTAGGTAGGTCATACTATACAATAACTCTTACTTGGGTTTTATTATTATCGAGGTCTGCTACCCAACTCCAGGTTACTCTCTCACTGCTTATCCTACATGTATAAGTCTAAGTCCTTTAATGCTTCCTCATTACTACTAATCTTAAGAATGACAGCCTAATTTCATCTCATAATTTGGAACTTTTATCCGTCTATTGGTGATTCACCTTAGTATTTATCTATAATCTACCAATGATAACTTGAAACATTTTACATAACACATTGTCGCTAGGGCTCACCTCTCATCGGGGAAAATCAAGAGTTGTTTACCTAATCCACCTAGGGGAGATTCTATACTTCAATAACTGTATTTCATGGCATCCCAACGCGGTTCATCTTATGGGGAAAATTTTAATCCCGTGTACTTCATGAAATCCCTTCTCTATGAATCATTACTCAATTGAAGTCCTAAACGTCATTCTTGTGTGCGGTGAAATCAGGGGACCGATTTTCCCCCGACATGATGCTTCGAGAGTAACCCCGAAGGCACGGGATCTCAGATTGATCGCTTCTCTCGAGATCTATCAATGCCTTTCTAAGATCAGACATCGGCTAAGGCCTTGATAAACGAAGGTATCCTCCGAGGGATGTACCCGGGGTCGATGAAACCTATCCAAGCGGCTCGGCGCCAACCCTCATACGACATATGGAAAACGAGCTGTCACATCTCATTCTCTTTTGTTGTACTATGTATTCCGTACTAAGTTTAGACGTCCCATTTCTATTAAAGAAGGGTCACCAACACCTTGTAAAGGGGCCTCCAATTGTCTTACAAAAGAGAAATAATATTCTCTCTCTCCCTCTTTCTCTAATTCACTTATTTCTCTTTGGTTCAAAGTCGTTTCAATTGTTAACTATTCTCATTGTTTGTCGCTTCATATCCCTCGAGGTCGCCTTAGCACTTTATTGTTTTCTGAGTTGTTCTCTGTTATTTCGCTCAATATTGATAGTATCGAGCCTTGTCAGCTATATTTTTACCTGTTATACCTTTTCCAACTACCCTTGATAGCCCGAGATAGCTCGAACCTTGGCCCCGAGGTGTCCACTGGCTGATCTCACGCCCGGGCAACAGCCCCCTACTGGTTCGATTACTGCCTTGCTTAACTCATTTTTTTGTTGTCATTTTACCTCATGCTTTAGCACTAACCACCCTAACTAACTAGATCGGGAATAGATCACGTATTTTTAGAATCCCATTTACAAAATTAATTGTTGTTACCATTTTCATGGTAAACATATTAGCGCCCACCATGGGGCTAAAAATAATAGTGATTATTTTCTTTCTAGTTTCGTCACTAGAATGCACGTTATCTTTCACACTTTTTCTTGCCCAAGACCCTTTGATTGATGGTCTAAATGTCCGGCTCGATAAACAGAAATGAGAATAACAACCTCGAAGATCATGGGGAAAACGATGTGGCTGTCCCGGCCACTGGAGCACCTTCGCAGAATCCTGATGTCGTTTTCGGACCAATCCTAGTAGACACATATTCGTAGGAAGTGCAAAAAGTAGATGAAACTTCTCACACAAACAGGAGCGTACGACACAGCGACCAACAGGAAGCGCAAAAAACCCCGGCCCGGGAAGAAAAGGAAGTTAGTCTTCATATTATTTTTTAGATGTTGCAGGCACAACAACTAGCCATCGCTCAGCTGCAAAGCCATCCAAGAACCCCCAGTACAGTGGCACCGGAGACGACACCCCCCACCAAGAGAGTACTCGAAAGGTCAAGCAACAACAGGTCAGTGGTTGATCCCCCCATCGTAATAATGCTCGAGGACCTCACCAAAAGGATCGAATCAAGAGAGAAAATGATCGCAGCCAATGATAAAAGGGTTGAGAGCTATAACTCTAGTGTCGATCAGATCCCAGGCTCTCCCCCGATACTTAAGGATTTAGATTCAAAGAAATTCATTCAAAGGCCATTACCCGAAGAAGCGGCTCCGAAACATATCCCGAAGAAGTTCAGAATGCCTAAACTCCCTAAGTACGTGGCACCTCTGACCCTAACAAACACGTCACAGTGTACACTTGCGCAGTAAAAGCAACGACATAAAGAACGACGAGATCGAGTCCGTACTGATGAAAAAATTCGGAGAAATGCTTTCAAAGGGGGGGCATGATGTGGTACCATAACTTGGCTTCCAAATCCATAGATTCGTTCGCCCTGTTAGCGGACTACTTCGTAAAAGCACACGTTGGAGCCATCAAAGTAGAGACAAGGAAGTCCGACGTTTTCAAAATCAATCAGAGAGAGAAAGGGATGTTGTGAGAATTTGTGTCCCGATTTTGGATGGAGCGGATGGAGCTACCACCAGTCTCTGACGATTGGACAATGCAAGCCTTCACCAAAGGCCTAAACGAATGAAGCTCCATGCCTTTAAAATAGCTGAAGTAGAATCTAATCAAGTACCCAGCTATGACATGGTCAAACATCCACAATCAGTACCAGTCGAATATTAAGGCTGAGGATGACCAGCTGAGAGCCCCATCGGACTTAGTGTACCCAAAGAGTCTCCTGGCGAAAGAGACGAAACCAAGCGAAGAAAGGTACCAACCGTACCTCGAAGATAGGAGGAACGCCCCGTGGCAAAACCTACCCCGCAACGATCGGAGAATGGATCAAGGACAGGATCCTCGGGGGATCATCAATAGGACCAGGTTAGATCAAAACATGGCACCAACCAACGCACCCCACCTGTCAGAATACAACTTTAGTGTCTACGTATCAGACATCGTGTTCGCTATCAGCAAAATAAGGGATGCAAAATGGCCCAGACTAGTGTAGTCAGACCCTTCACAGTGAAATTACAACTTGACGTGTGAATTAGATAACACACACGGCCACCAAACCAAGTATTGCCATCAACTACAAGGAGAAGTATCCCGACTACTCAACAAAGGTCACCTGGGAATTCCTCAGCGATCGGGCTAAAAATCAGTTCCGAGATTGGGAGGTCAAGAAGAATGAAGTGAACGAACCACAACATGTCATCCACATGATCATGGGGGGGCGCCGATATCCCACAAGAAACAATGATGAGGAAAAATAATCCATCACCAGAAAGAAATGAACTCGGGGGTATATCCCCGAGGATGCCCTTACATTTAGTGAAGAAGACACAGAGGCACTAACTTAGCCCCACAATGACACCCTGGTAATTTCCTTTCTTGTAAATTCTTTTAAAATAAAATGTGTACTTGTGGATCCAGGTAGCTCGACCAATATTATCAAGTCAAGAGTGGTAGAACAGCTCGGATTAACCGAACGGATCGTGCCCGCCACTTGAGTCCTTAATCAATTCAACATGGCGAGCGAAACGACGAAAGGAGGGATCGTCCTCCCCATCACCGTGCCCGACACAACCCAAAAGACCAAGTTCCATGTCATTGAGGGAGACAATAGGTATAACATCTTGTTCGGATGACCGTGGATACATTGCATGAGAGCAGTACCATCCACCCTCCACCAGATGACGAAATTCCCGACAAAAGATTGAATCAAAACCGTCTATGGAGAAAAACACGCGGCAAGAGAAATGTTTGCAAAACACGATGCGCTGTCGGTGCCTGTACCTTCACTTCGTAAAAAGACCATGGGTGAATCGGGTCTCAACACCTGTCGGGTTTGACAAACGCAAAAATAGAAATCCGCATCACGTATCCAACCTCAGGCGATCATAACAAGTCAGCTTCAACGAACCACCTACGTATCACGTTCCAAGGTAACGCATTATTTTATTTTATTTTCAAATTGGAAATCAACCCTCATACAGGCACTCGATCGAAGATACCATGACACTAGCACTATCAAAAGACTTCGAGATCCCCCAAAAAAGTGTGCTCGTTGCACTCTTTTCCTTGGTTCGAGTTTTTATCCCAAAAGAAGAAGGGTTTTTACCAGCAAGGTTTTTAAGGAGGCAACTCCCGCAAAGCTACCAGAGGAGAAAACTCCACAAAATTGCTCGAAGCCACCCTTATGGCCAACTTTCAAAACAACAAGGGACATTTCCCCTAAAAACCACCGGATTCATAGGAGGTAGGAAAGCTCCGAATAAAGGTCCCTACAAGGAGATGGTGTACTAGGCCAAAACGGTCAATATAGGCAATCAAAAATACCACCCCTCCTTTTTACGAGAAAAGAGAAAGGCTTCTAGTCAAGAATAAAGCAACATGAAAATCAGCAAAACAACTCGACTCGGCGTAGAACCGGTCGATTCGATGCAACAGCACATATATAGCACCAATGGATCGGAGGATATCTTCCAATGCCTTACTCTTCAAAAGGAAAAATCGCAGCATACTCCGATAGAGGCCTCTCCGTCGAATACGTCCCAAGATACTCGGAGACATAAAACAATTCAGCATCTACCCTACCCCGGGGTCAGAGTTCCTGGCTCACGAAGCCCTCGCAATGCAACTCCGGGTTCGTAAAAAGTTATCTTCAAGCTTAAGCCGAACTCGGTGAGTCGCAAAAATCATTGCCAATCACCATGCACTGGAAAATCCAAAATTGTAAGACCCTAGTGGGCAGCCTCGCTATTACCATATTTATTCTCCACAAACTGTAAGACCTTAATAGGCATGGCAAACTGTACGACCTCAATATGTAAAACCACCTTGGATTTGTCTTGGAACCTTAAAGAACTGTTAGGGAAGTGTTGAGAGAGTTTGGAAACTGTCCTTGGTCGAAAATGACCAAAACTGAGCAGTCCCAACCCTTAAAAATGTTCAAGGGTCGTCCACCGCCTCAGTGGGTCCCACTGGGAGCTCCTTGCGTCGTCTCACAAAAATATGAATATCTGTCTACTCGGATGTCGTATAGAAATTTTTTTTGATGCATTAGATACTAGAATTATAGATATTCAATTTGGTATAAGGATTATCCAGTAATTCCAATTATATTGGGAGAAAAGTGTGGCTACATTTGACCTAAATTCAGCATATTTATGAATATAACTTGTGATGTCCTTTACCAACCTTTTTTCACAACTCTCTTGACTTCAAAATTCAGCATATTTATGAATATAACTTGTGATGTCCTTTGCCAACCTTTTTTCACAACTCTCTTGACTTCAAAACATAACAAATGGCTATCATATGACTATACAAAATCATAACATAACCTCCTTATCATGTTAAGCACCCTAGTCTCACCTTAAAACTACACTTTATAACATTTCCAACTTGTCGAGTTTCGACAAAACTTATTTTCTTTAGTTCATTTAGCTTCTAAGCCTTTCAGCCCTCTTGGTACTTGTTATCCATGATCTTTAATATTTGTGTATACGGCAAAATAGGAGGATCCAATTTCTTGTCGTTAAGGCATCTCGGAAGATCGTCCCAAAGCCTCAAGGCTACCAGGCATTGGTTGAGTTTCCTCCCTCGAGGTCTGTGGACGCCCAGTCTTGGGGAAATGTCTACCACAACCATGTTATAAAATGGAGAGTTCCCAAGGTACACGGCTAAGACTGACAGAGTCTGTCGGTCTACTCTAATGCCGAATCAGGGTGTCATATCTAGCTATTCCATCTCTATATCTTTCGAATTAATGTATTTTCTACTATGTTAGGATTCCCCTCCTATATAAAGGGGATCCTTATCATTTTGTAAGGTCGGTTTTTTCAGTTACTCTACACGAAATATACAAAAACATTCTCTTTGCTCTCTAACATACCCTCTTGGTATTATTACTTTTATTTACTATCTTTTCATCTGTTTATCATTTATTTCTTATCATTGGCCATAAAGAGCCTTCGTTAATTTTATTATAACTGTCAGTCGTACCTCGATCACCCTCAATAACTCACTAACTGTGCCCCAAAATCGACCTCGAGGTCCCTGAATCGACAAGCTCGAGGCCTCCATTAACAGTCTATCGGTTTGATTATCACCGTATCCTTAACTCATATTTCATTTCAAGATCTCATACACATAGCACCAAGTTCTTAACAACTAGCATAAAAATAGATCACGTATTTTTAGAGTCCCATCATCAAATTTAATTGTTATTACCATTTTCATGGTAAAGATTTTGGCACCCACCGTGTGGCCAAAAATAATAGTGACTATTTTCTTGATAGTTCCACTCAATAACACAAGTTATCTTTCATGTTTTTTCTTGTCCAAGATCTCCAATTTCACGTCAAAATGTCTATCTCCGTGAATGGGCGTGATAATAACAATCTTGAGGACCACAGAGAAAACGGTGTGGGTGTTTTGGCTATTAGTGTGCAACCACGGAACATTGGGAATGCACCAGAGCCAATCCCTGTGGACGCAGCCCCACGCGATTCACAATAGGTCGATATCAACTCGCACACACAAATGAGCGTGCACCAAAAGGATCCACAAGAATCTTAGAAAACCCCAACCAGGGAAGAACGGGAGTTAGTCTTCATGTTATTTTTGAACCGTTGCAGGCACAATAGCTGGCTATCGATCAGTTGCAAAGTCACAAGAAAAATCCTAGCACGGTAGCACCAGAGACTGCTTCCCCGGCCAAACAGGTACCAGAGAGATCGAGCAATAACGAGTGGATAACCAATCTTATCATCATGAAGATGCTCGAGGACCTCACCAGAAGGATCGAATCGGGCAAGAATATGATAGAAGTCAATGATAAAAAGGTTGAGACTTACAACTCCAGGGTCGATCAGATCCTAGGAGCGCCTCGGTCTTGAAAAGAGTGGACTCAAAGAAGTTCGTACAGAAGTCGTTCCCACCAGAAGCGACCGCGAAATCCATTCCAAAGATGTTTAGAATGCCATACCTTTAGAAATACAATGCTACCTCGGACCCAAACGAGGACGTTACCGCTTACACCTATGCATTAAAGGGCAACGATCTGAAGGACGAAGAGATCGAGTCTATCCTGCTGAAAAAATTCAGAGAAACACTTTCTAAAGGGGCAATGATGTGGTACCATAACTTGGCCCCAAACTTTATAGACTCATTTGCCATGTTGGAAGATTCATTCATCAAGGCGTATGCGGGGGCCATCAAGGTGGACACAGGGACGTCCGACGTCTTCAAAATCAAGCAATGGAGAATGAGATGCTGCGAGAATTTGTATCGCACTTTCAGATGGAACGAATGGAACTACAACCGGTATCTGGCGACTAGTGGTATAGGACTTCACTCAATGCGTGAATGAGCAAAGCTCGGCGTCTTCAAAGCGGCTAAAAGAGAATCTGGTCGAATATCCCGCCATGACCTGGCTGGATGTCCACAACTTATTCCAGTCAAAAATCAGTGTCGAAGATGACTAGCTAGGAGCCCCCTCGAGCTCAGTATACCCAAGCAGGCTCCTGGCAAAGGATCCAAAGACAAACAAAGAAATATATTCTCCATACACTAAAGATAGAAAGAACGCACCGAGACATAACCCACCTTTCCATGATTGATGGATAGAGTGAGGATAGAATCCTCGGGGACTGATCGACAGAGTCGGGTTCAATATGAACGTAGGGCCAACAGAGGAACCTTGCTTATCATAATACAATTTCAACATTGATGTATCAGACATCGTGTTCGCCATTAGAAAAATTAGAGACGCCAGGTGGACCAGGCCCATACAATAGGATCCTTCTAAGAGGAACCATAACTTAGTGTGTGAATTTCGCACACGCACAGCCACAGGACCAAGGATTGCCACCAGCTCCGAGAGGAAGTGGTCAGACTACTCAATAAAGGTCACGTGAAAGAATTCTTAAAAGACCGGGCCAAAAATCAATTCTGGGAAAGAGAGGCGGCCATAAAGAACGAAACAAATGAGCCACAACATGTTATCCACATGATCTTAGGAGGCGTCGATGATCCACAGGAACCCATGATGGGAAGGATGAAAATATCGATCACTAGACAAAAGCGAACCCGGGGATACATACTCGAAGATGCCCTCAAATTCAGCGAAGAGGACATCAAGACCTTGTCTCAACCTCACAATGATGCACTGGTAATCTCTTTCCTCGTAAATACATTTCAAATAAAATGTGTACTCGTGGATCCAGGTAGCTCGGCCAACATTATCAGGTCGAGGGTAATACAGTAGCTGGGACTGCTTGATCAAATTGTGCCCGCCACTCGAGCCCTCAATGGATTAAACATGGCAATTGAAACAACAAAATGAGAAATCACCCTCCCAGTCAACGTGGCCGGCACAACCTAAAATGTCAAATTTCATCTCATTGAAGGAGAAATGAGGTACAACGCCTTGTTTGGACGGTCGTGGATACACAGCATGAGAGCAGTACCATCCACCCTCCACCAAATGATGAAACTCCCGATAAAGGATGGGATTAAAATCGTCTACGGGGAACAGCATGCGGCAAGGGAAATGTTCGTGGTGCACGATGTGGAACCGGCACCAATACCTCCACTTACAAAAAGGCCAAAGTGTAATCAAGCTACATCTTTGATTAAGCCCGATTAAATGAAGCAAAGGACCGTACCGCATCCTCATCACAAGCTACTGGGACATATCAGACCCCATAACATCGCCGACACATCCCACAATATGGTATAACCATCTCCCTTTTCATTTTATATTTCACACTAACCCTTATGTAGGAACCCGACCGAAGTAGCCAAAACACCGACCCAGCCTGAAGACCTTAAGGTTCTAAAGCATCTATTGCACTCTTTTCCTTCGACTGAGTTTTTGTCCCAAAAAGGGCTTTACCGGCAAGGTTTTCAATGAGGCAACATCCACATGCTAACTAAGGAAGGATCAACAAGTATTTGAGGCTTCTTTTGCAATCATCCTCAAACACTGGGAGGCATCCCCCCGGGGTCCCAATAGGAAAATGATGTATCGAGCCAAATGGTCGAACGAACCATGTCCGTATAGTCGGGCCCCCAATGGTGGAAGCGTGTATAATTGTACCAATTAATCAAAGAATAACTTTATCGAAGCATCTCATAGTCCAAAGGAAGCTCAGCATTTCTGGAAAAAGGATTCCTCCATCAAAAATGTCCCAAACACTCGGGGACTGGCGTTGACAGTTCAACATCTAAACGACCTCTGGGTCAGGACTCCAAACTCATAATCCCTCAACGAGGCAACATGAAAATTACGAAATGTCTCCGTCCCGAACACTCGGGGACTAGCATCAACAATTCAACATCTGAACGACCCCCGGTTCAGGACTCCAAATTCATAAGCCCTCAACGAGGCAACATGAAAATTGCTAAACATCTCCACGTTGAAAGCATCCCAAACACTCGGGGACTGGCATCAAAATCTCATAAATCGCATGACCTCAGGGTTGGAAGAGAAAAAATCATAAGCCCTTTATAAGGCAATATCAAGTCTACGAATAACGGCTCCTAAGCCAGAATACCCTCAGTGACTCGGGGACTGTCACCAATCTTCATTCATTTAATAAACCTGAGGCCATAAGACATCGAGCGGGCAGACTCGGTCTCGTAAGACCTACGTAAGGAAGCAACAAATCTACAAGACCTCAAGCAAGGCATGAACCATACTTATACCAAGTATCAACAAATATGTAAGACCTCAAGAAGGCATGAACCATACTTGTACCAAGTATCAACAAATCTGTAAGACCTTAAGCTAGGCAAGAACCATACTTGTACCAAATATCAACAAATCTGTAAGACCTCAAGCAAAGCATGAACCATACTTGTACCAACTATCTAAAAACTGTAAGACCTCAGAGGCATAAAAATTTGGTAAGACCATACTACAGGCACAAACTCGATCTCGAAGTTAAGGCTATATATCGAACTTGTAAGACCCCTAAAAGGCATACCCTCAATATAGACGCTTAAACTACTTCGCTTAAGATCAAAATAGCTTCGGCCAAGAACAAATGACCACAATCATAAGGTTGTACCAACCAAACTAACGTGACTCGGGGACGCCGACCGTCGCTACAAAATCACAAGCCTTTAAATACTTCAAATCTACTTCGAAAAGAACCGGTTAAACAGGCTACTCTCGGTATACGTAAAAGAGCTTCGACCATATCAACTCTAAATCACAGGCTTTAAGCTACTCAGCCTCTGAGCCAAACCTCCCGAGGTGCTCGATCATCGCCACAAAATGACTCGTAATCGACGTTCTTCCCGAACCGTTGAAGATTCACGCAAAAATTATCTCAAAAAGTCCTTAACGAGGGAAATTAAAGCCAACAAAATGTCGCTTCAACCCAAGGCGTAAGGGCCATGTCGCCAGCCCATAAAAAAGATTGCTTTGATCAAAGGCGTAAGAGCCATTGTCGCCAGCCCATGCAAATATAAAAACTTGACGGTCGAATGAGCTCGAGTCGGTTCCTGATTTGGAGATCGAACCCAAAATAGTTAACTATACATGCCCAAGGGCAAAGCGTAAGAGCCATTAACACTAGCCTAATGAGGCTCAGGGAAATTAAAGCCAACAAAAGGTTGCTTCGACCAAAGGCGTAAGAGCCATAGTCGCCAACCCGCACAAAAGATCGCTTCGATCAAAAGCGTAAGAGCCATTTTTTCCAGCCAGTGCAAACATATAAACTTAAGGTTCAAATGAGCTCAAATCGAAACACGACTCGAAGACTAAACCCAAAACAGTGAAACAAAAGCATAAGAGCTTAAATGCCAGCCTATACTATAGGCTGTATCGACCAAGCGCGTAAGAGCCAACGGGCCAACCTAATAAGCTATAGGGCCATATCATGAATCTAATGATTCCCACCAACTCTGAGACCAGTACACCTGGCCAAATTCAATATAGAAAGGGATACAAAAGAAGTACATCCACGAAGTTTTCTTTTATACACATATGCAAAAAACACAATCTCCATCTACATACATGCTTTGAAAATGCTATATACAAAATGGAAAAATCCATGCCCTCCACCTGGGAGCTATGTCCTGTCAGCCTTATCTTTGCTTTCCTCGGTGTCAGACAGAAGTAACCAAGTATCACACTCGTCCGCCCGTGCTCGCGCCAACTCTTTAGAGAGAACAAAAACCCTTATACGAATCATCGAGACTTGCAACGAGCATACTCTTTGATCCTGTATTCGCGATCAAGGATCCTTCTTAACTCAGCTTGAGGATTGGTAGTGTCATTTAAGTAAATTGCCATCTCCTGATCAGCTTAAGTTTGGCTCAATACTGATACAGCCCGAGCATCAACGATCTCAGCCCTGACCTTCTAAAGCTCAGATTCGATCTCCGTAGTCATATCCGTTTGAACTAAAACATTGTCACGAGCTAAGCGGAGTTCATCCTTGAAGGCAGGAACTTTATCCAAGGCACCCTTCTCCTCTGAAGCCTGAACCTTCGCCCCAGCTCTTAGCTTGTCATAGACCTCTTGGCTCGACCAACTTTATCCCGATGATGCTCCAGGGCCTCCGTATTTTTCTAGAATTGGGATAGACAAAGTGTTAGCCTCAGAAGCTAGAAGGCGGAACGCATACTCACTCGGGATGGAAAGCCACCTGCTCCATCAAGTAGCTCTGTTAATTCAAGCTCCGGCTTGCCTCATACCACAAGTGTGCCAGCTCAACTTTCTTTTCCTCACTAAGGAGCCTAAGGGATCTATCTTCATCCAAAGCTTTCTAGAGTCTGGTTTGATGTCGAAGCAGCTCAGACTTAAGCCTGCAAAAGAACACCTGATAAGGAAAAGAAGACGCGGGATTCAAAAGGCCTATGTCAAAACTCACCACGAAGAGAAGTCGCCGGACCTCCTCGAAGGCCGAGCACACATCTATTAGTATAGCTCCCTAAACCCCAAAAGAATCGACTTCGGTCGAGGCATTGTCGCTCGGAGAAACCACCTTTATAGAATCAAGAACCACGGGCGCGGCAGGCTCAGACTATGTTTCCGTCTCGAGCCCCGACCCCATTTTGCCTTACTGTGAGCTTCATCGCCCTCGGAAGGCATATCCCGCTTATTATTGTTGCTCTTTAGCCCAAAAATTGGCAACCCTTCCCCCTCTCCGGAAGAGCACGACCTCGCCTCATAAGGCTCTCCAATAACTACCACAACAAGATTAATACATAAAAAGGGAAAATGTCTTTCCAAATGAATGAAGGGAAAGGAAAAAGTAGTACAAACAGACACTGTGATGTTTTGCTTTCCATCTGCCCCGAGATGAAGCTCACCACTTGTGCTTCTCTCAATTCGAGTGGGTCTCCAACTTCTGAACCCAACCAGGCAGATCAGGAACATCACTCGTCGCCCATGAAACCGCTACAAAAAAGAGAAGGCACGGTCACGAAACTAGACTTCACCATAAATAAATTTTAGAAGGCACGGGATGTACCACATACATGTATAGTTCTATTCCATAGGGAATGGCATAATTTCCACAGGGATAACGTTTGCAGTCCGGACCCAGATGAACCAACTCATCCACTCCCGATCTCCATCTTCCTCATCATCAAAAACAAAGGGCGTGGTCGACCGACACCGCAATGTTAGAAGACCTCGACGGTAAAAAGGTCGGTACAACCTACTGAGTTGACTGAGTGTGAATTCAAGCCCAGCTTTCTCCACAAAAATCTCATCATCAACACTATTCGCCAAAACGACGGGTGGATCTGTGCCAAAGTAACCCGATACTTTAAACAGAAGTCGAACACAACCCTATTAAGGGGACCCTGTGAAAGGATACGTGTACACATTCAGGAATCCATCAGCACGATCTGTGATGCCCTCGCCTCGGGGAAAGAATTTGTAGCACTACTTTATCCCCCAATCCGCAGGCTTTTCTCACTAACTCAAGGTGATCCTCTCCTATCGAAGAAGTAATCTTTAAGGTAAACTCTCGTTGATCATAAGTGTCGGGGGTAGAACTCTCCCCTCTCTGCCGGACAAACCAGATGTAGCAACCATGGCTATGGTGAAACTAGAGAACTAAAGCAGGAACCTGTGCAAGTACTTTAGTGCTAAGGTAATGAAAGGCTTAATGCCAAAACAAAATGATAACTATCTAAAATAGTGGGATCTACAATGGAGCGGAAGCGACCCTATATATGGAAAAATGGCAGAGACCCGCCTGCTTAAAAAGCCATTGGCATCATCACCAGTTCCCGAGGTGGTACTTTACCTCAAGGATCTCCATCAAAAAGATGTTAGGCTTTAAGAAGCCAGCGGCGGCATCTCCAGTCCCGAGGTGGTACCCAACCTCGAGGACCTCAGCCAAAAGGAAGTTAGCCCCAGGGATCCATTGTCTTCATTGTTAGTCCCGAGGTGGTACCTGACCTTAAGGATCTCCATCAAAAAGAAGTTAGACTTTAAGAATCCAATGACAGCATCTCCAGTCTCGAAGAGGTACTTGACCTCGAGGACCTCCGCCAAAATGAAGTTTGGTCCAGAGAGCGATTGGCATCATCACAAGTCTCGAGATTGTACCCGATCTCGAGAACCTCCTACAAAAAATAAGTTTGGCCCCATGAAGCCTTTAGAATAATTTCAAGATTCGAGATGATACCCGATTTCAAAGGCTCCTCTTAAGAAGCAAAATAAACACTTCAAGCTTCGTCCATAAGGGTACGACCTCAGATATCATCTAAATCCGGGCAGTCCTTCATCTGAGACTTATCTACAATGCCTTAAGGTCATATACATTAGGTTCAAGACAAGTCTCCTGACACCCCGAGTTAACCATTGCTCGGGGAGTGTTCTCGAAAGCCTAAAGGCAGTCTCCATCCTCGAGCTTCAGAGGGAATTCTCCGTTGAAGATTACCGCAATGTCGAAGTGATAAATCACAGTCTCAAGGCTCGAAGCATTACTTTTATTCATATCAAAGTAAGGGTTCAGGCAACCCATGTTTTTCGGACCAATCCAGTCTTTGCTCGAGGAACGTCAAAGGATTTCATGGGAAGCCGTTTTAATCAACCAAAGGTCAGAAAGAAAACTTGCATTTAGGTTTGATATTGGCAATAGCCGACAAAGTCATACATTCAGAGTCTCCACATGCGTAAATGAAAGAGAATATAGCAAGCATCAAAGACAAAAATTAGAGGAACGTCTTTATATTCATAAACATTTGGTTACAACAGCGGTCCTTACATATGATTACAAAAGCCCACGAGGGGTCCTTACATAGAAACAAAGAAGAAAAAGGGTATACATATAGTAAAAGCCTACGAGCCTAGCCTACTCTCAAAGGTGCATCCTCGGTAGCAGCTTCTTCGGACATCATCTCCTCGGCATATATCCTAAAAGACAATATCTTCCAAGCTCCGTCACCTCGTGAGTCTTATCTCGACCCACCAGAATGGCATCTTCACAAGGGAATATATGGAAGATGCAAGCGATGGAGAAGATCAGAGTGACGAAGAAGAAGCCAAAAGGAGCGAAGAAGTGGGGGGGTGAAAAATCTAGCTAGTATGAACCACCAGTACTACTATTGTAAAGGCACTTCTTGGGACGTTGCCCCGACACGGGATACAACAGTTAGTGGATAGTATCACCCCACCCCAAAGAAATCAAAGAGGGTGTATGCAGTGGGCCGGGGTAGGAGGGTGAGCAACTGAGTATAGTCCAAACACATTCCCAAAACGGAAGAGATTGGCCTCCCTGTCTCACCCTCTTGAGACAATAACAACAACAACAACAATAATGAAATGGTATAATCTGGCTCGACCGAAGAAAGTCCAGGGGATAGGCCTTGGCATTGTTGCTAGAAGCACCACCATACAATCGTAGTGCCATGGGCCTCAAATATGGCGAACGGTAATGGATAAGGATGGTAAGAAGAGAAGAATGGATAGATGTGGGAAGGAACTTGGATTAAAGGTTAATCCCAGGAGGCTCCCATTTATAGGAAGGGAAATAGCGTATCCGACGGCGTAATTATTTTCTTTGAAAGTCCTAACGGTAGGAGTAGTTAATGCATCCTTTAGAGCTGAATTGGTGGCAATGTTATAGCTTTGATGAACGAGAAATCGTAACACTTTGAATGATTCTGGAGAAGCAAAACGACGGGACTTTTTTGGCTATCGTGAAGGCTTACGTCACAAGTTGATATCATCAGTACGATGCCATCATAGGAAGCCCAAAGAGTCAGATTTCAAAATCTTATCTTGTCGCTCCTCTCTAAGAAATGCGAGGACTATCTATATACGGCAAAATCGGAGGATCCAATTTCTCGTCATTAAGGCATCTCAGAAGATCATCCCAATGCCTCCATGCTACCAAGCCTTGGTCGAGTTTCTTCCCTCGAGGTCTGTCGATGATTGACCTTGGGGCAATGTCGACCACGACCATGTTAGAAAATGAGGAGTTCCCAAGGTACACGACTAGAACTGACAGAGCCTGCCGGTCTACTCTAATCTTGAATCAGGGTGTCATATCTAGCTGTCCCATATCCATATCTTTGTAACTAATGTATTTTGTACTATTTTAGGATTTCCCTCCTATATAAAGGGGATCCTTATCATTTTGTAAGGTTGGTTGCTTCAGTTACTCTACACTAAATATACATGAACATTCTCTTTGCTCTCTAACACACCCTCTTTATATTATTGCTTTTATTTACTATCTTTTCATTTGTTCATCATTTATTTCTTATCATTTTTCATAAAGAGCCATCCTTACTTTTATTATAATTGTTAGTCGTATCATGATCACCTCGATAGCTCACAGCTAAGCCCTAGAATCGACCTCGAGGTCCCCGAACCAACAAGCTCGAGACCTCTATTGACAGCCTATCGGTTTGATTATCACCCTATACTTTACTCGTATTTCGTTTCTAGATCTCATACACATAGCACCAATTGCTTAACAACTAGCATAAAAATAGATCACGTATTTTTAGAGCCCCATCATCAAATTTAATTGTTATTATCATTTTCATGGTCAACAATTTGTAACGTCCAAAGTAAAACTGGTAACAATTTGTAACGTCCAAAGTAACAGTATTAACTTACTTTATGTACTTTCAAAGAAGATCTCATTTATGAGCATGCATAAATTGACTTACGATATACTTTTACGTACGAAAATGTGGGTTGTAATAAGTCATCCATTTCTCTATCAATCTCCTTCTCCTTCCCATTGTAAAGATCCTAAAAATGCAAAAATTAGAGTAAAAGAACTTCCCCATTCTTTGGTCAGTTTTGACACAGAAAGTATAGTATACTTAAATTGATGTACATAGAACACATCAATTATTGTATTTCTATTTAGTAAAATATTTGAACCAGTGTGAGTAACATGAGAGATTGTGTTGGTGGAAAAATAGGCATGACATGTGTATTAATTGTATAGTGACAGGTGGAATTTGTATTAGGTTAATGAAGAAGAATGATGAGACATGGATAAAATACCCACGAGATTAATAAAAGAAGGTACCATATCTGACAACTGAAAAAGAAGAACTGCGCACGAGATACATGAAGACCATAAAAGGGGAATATTCATGAACAGTTACGAATATGGAAAGGGAATTAGTACATGTGCGATCACCTATTATTACCATAGCCTTTACGATTAATTTTAATAACGGGCAATTAATGTAAATTTTAGTAACAGGCAGTAATTAAGTGAGAGGGTACTATTATATTTTTGTATCCTTATATTACCTTATTTTGTACGATCATTATAATACTCACAAATATATGCACATAGTTTATTACTTTTACTTGATTGAAGATTCTCAACCACAATTCTTGGGAGAAAACAACGATCATCAATAAAATTCATTTCCTTCATTTATCATTTCAATTGTTTATTGGAAAAGTGAAGTAAACTTGGTTATTAGAAACTCAATTTTCTTTAATATTGAATTTGACAGTAAAACTATTTTTTCGTTAAGCAAATTGGTTCCATTAACAGAAATCTGATGATCTATTCACTTTCCATATTTTATCTTTAGCAACAAAGCATGTCTACTACTAACAAAATTGTGAGAAAATTTAAGAAAGACAACAAGGTGTAACTCCACCACACCACACACCCACAGCGACTCCGCAAAGCTCACGAGACAATTCACCTGAAAGTTCTATTACTCGTAACGTTGGGCAACAAGTAGGCGAACAAGACAATGAGCAAGATAATTTGAAGCAGATGATTACACAACACATTAGTGAAGCTTTGAGTGCTTTTGCAGGTGGGTCACCCAATGTTGTGAAGACTCTTCCACCAGTAAATACTGTCACACCTCCTTTTTCTGCTACTCCCGTAAAGGGTATATAAAAGGAGTTTTTCCAATTAAAGGATAATCGGAGCGGGATTTATTATTAATATTCAGAGTCGCCACTTGGGAGATTAATGGTGTCCCAAGTCAGCGGTTGAATCCCGAACCGAGGAAATTATGACTCTGTTAATAGTCCACGAACCAGAAAATCCGAGTAAGGAATTTTGTTAACCCGGGAGAAGGTGTTGGGCATTCCCAAGTTCCGTGGTTCTAGCACGATCGCTCAACTGTTGTATTTGATTTTATCTGATTTCACAACATGTTCTAACCTATGTGCCTTTTATTATTAACCTGCTTTATTATATATTTATTTTTTAATAAGAATTACAACGTCGTAAAAATATTTCTCGAACCACGTCACACCAGTGCACCCGTGGCTTTTGACATATTTCGACTTCGTTGAGATTTAGATTTGGTTCACATAAATGTGCACCCGTATTTAGGAAGGTAATATCATTAAAATACGCGCCTAAAGTGACTAACGTCTTTTTAACTTTTGGGAAGGCCGTGAAATTCTCTAAACGGCCTGTCCCGAATACTAAGTATTTTACTAAGTAATTAATGAGGGCCCCGCAATTTGTATATTTGTTTGGCGAGGCTCATCTCATTTTTATTATTAAAGGCCAATCCTAAGGCAAACTAAAATTTTTCTATTTTTTATTATTTGTTTCTAAAAGCCAATTAACTCATAAGTATAAATCCGAACCTCAAATTTAAGTCCGAATTCAAACAAAAGGAGAAACCCTTTTAGCTTGAACCCGCTACTTAATTCGAAACCCGATTTTATATTCATGATTTAATTTCCTTGTTCCTAATTTAATTTGTAGAAGAATTTTGACTTATAGAAAACTTGTTTTCTTTATATCTAGAATTTCTGAAACCCAATTGTGTTCAGAAATGGGCTACTCATCAGCCTTGGCCCAGGTCCTACGAGTGCAATATTAAGAAACAAAACCTGGGCCATTCTCTTATTAATGGGCCTAAGATCGCCTGAGGGCAGGCTAAACCCACAATTTTAAATCAATGAACTGCGGCTTAAAGCCTATTCCAATCACCTTAAATGTTTTTTAGCAACTGAGATCAGGAAAATGACATTTGCATACTTGAATTAGTAAGACAATAATCACACCAACTACATAATTGTTCTTTTGACCTATCATGAGATTAATTATTCAAAAAAATGGAAATAACAACTCACTAACGCAGGCAAATTGATGATTTATGCATTAGATCCAAATTAACGTCAGTATTTCCATAATCTGATCTTAGAACTGAGCCCTTGAAACTACTATTAATTAGACTTAACTTTCTTCATATACAAAGTGCACTAACGACTTTGATTCACAAATTTTAATTATAACTAACACTGTATAAAAAAAACTAACTAACTACTCACATGTATCAGCAAAATCATTTTTCCATACTTTGATTACATGCTAGTAGACTAAACTATAATCGAAATTGTCCAGTTCTATTACTTAATAGTCCTATTATTACAAACTTCAATCAAAGCCAATTCCAGCAAATTACAATATGACTACAATATCTAATTATAAATCACAACCAAAATCTGTTTAAGCATAACAAAGTAATGAATGGACAGCCAAAATCGATTATATTTTCTTTTTTGTATTGCTCAGAATAAGCAGATACATCAAACCAGCTCATAAGTGTACCTGGATTTAAAGCAAAATAACAGAAAAGCTGAATCAGTAACAATTTCTGGAGAACAAATGCTCCAAACAGCAACAGCAATGTCAACAACAACCAGTATAGATGCAAGGATGATTTTTAACCCAAAACCAAACTTCAAACCACTTAATACCACATCAAAATATGTAATGAACCAGAATTTAACTAAATAATAGCCGGAATCTGCTCGAACCTATTTCAAATTAACTCCAATCCTCAATCACAAAAATTAGGACCAGGAAAACTAATATTAAACAAAATTTTTTGATGAAATAGTGCTGTTTTTTGCTTTTCTAATGGATTTCTATTGTTTTTTTGGATTTTCTCAGATTCGAATCTCAATTTCAGATCTAGGATTTAGAAAGGAAATTTTGGGGGGGGGGGGGAATTTTTGGAGGTTCAAAACTTGTGAATTAAGGCAGACACTGCCTTATTTATAGGCCTAAATGGGAGGAAACTTCAGATTTCAGTTGTTTGCTTATTAGTCCCTATTTATTTCTTTGTTAAACCTCTAATTTCTGACTTGTTGCACAATTTACTGCACTTATTCTATTAAAAATTACATTAAAGCCCAATCTAGAATCTTCTATTTCCTTAAAATTCCTGTTATACCCCTACTTCCTTTTAACAATTACCATTTTGAGTAATGTTGCCATTTTCCTATGCCCAAAGTACCCCTGAGGTTCCCTATTATTTCTGCAGAACCTTCCCCCTTGACCTTTGTCAAACCTAACCTTGTTACTTCCTAAAATTACTAAACCTAATTAATCCCTGAAATTAACCACAAGTTATAACCCATCAAACTACCCTAAACATTAATCAAACAAACAATTAAACCCAGCTGGAATCAATCTCCAACAATTTCTAAGTCCAATTCATAAGAATAAACCTGAAGCAAACTTAATTAAACCAGGATTAATCGTCTAAGAACTTCAGCAACAAAGAAAACAAGAAATCAGAATCAAAGAACCACCAGAACAAGAATCAAATTAAAGAAGCAAGCATGAATGAAATTAACCACTAAAAACCTCCATTAATTCTTACCTAAATGTATATGCAAAATAACAAGAAACAATCAGAACCAAAGTTAGAAGAGCAGAAACCAAATTAAAGGAAACAGAGTGAATTTAACTAACATTTAACTACTAACCCTCAGTTAACCTTCAATTACACGTGCATGCAAACTATTACTGATTGCTATTCGAACCTAAATTACAAACTAATGATTTGGACTAAACAAAACGATTCCAAATAAAGGAAAGAAGAACACTGATCAATAAAAATTAAAAGAAACATGACTGATTAACCTATTTTAGCAAATACTATCAGCAAATGAAAACAACAACTAAAAACTACTGAAACTAAAAGAGGGACAGACGACTTACTAGAACAGCAAAATCCGGCCAACCAAGTCATCGGAATCCTCTAGGATCCATGATCTGTAACATCCCTAATGGTGTGTTTTCAACGAAAACATGTCATTAGGGATACTACGATAAGGTATCCCCAAGAATTGGGTTAAGGTTCGTTGACCATAAAATTCAGATTTGAAATCTTCTGAGTTTTAGTGGGATTTGAGGGGTCTTGGTCATGAATTAGGGGTAAGGGAGGTCAGGGGAGTGTGTGGTATGAAAATGGAGTCGTTTGGCCTAGGTGACGCACTGGCCGGAAAATATTCAAATTGATATTCGACACTTTCTGGGCAGATTCGAGGTATAAGACCATGGGAAAGGGAAAGAGGAGGTTGTGGAGGATCCATGGTGTTATTTTGATGGTCGTTGGCATAAGTCACGTTCGCCAGCGGTAGGGTTCCGGCGAAGATGGCGGGTCTTATTCGAGGAGATGGGTTAGTTTTTTGGGAAAACCAGTAGTGGGAATGAAAAGAGTGGGGGGAAGGTGGTGTGATGGTGTAATTTTGAGCTCGAACAGACGACTGTCGTCGGTGGCGACGATTTTCGGCTGGTGGCGATGGGCGGAGCCGGCGGATGCAAAGAGGTACGAGGAAGAGGAAGTTGTCTCTGGGTTTGGTCTGATTTTCAGACAGTTTTATCAAAAATGGAGGACCTAATGGGGATCGTCGGATGAGAATCAACGGATGGTCAAGATTGATCTAACTTAAAAAACAAAAACGGCGTAGTATTGGCTAGATACTACGTCGTTTTGGGGTGGTCTTGGGGCGGACTGGGTTTGGGAAATGGGTTGGGCTGGCGTGGGGGTTTTGATTTTGGGCTGTGTTTCTTAATTTAAACACCAACCCAAATCTGGCAATCCTTTATTTAATTGTTTTCCTCTTTTTATTCTTTTCCCTTTCAATTTCTTTTTATTCAATTTTTTATATTGTTTTCATTTTTTATGTATTTTTCTATTTTTTCCTAATTTTATAAAAATGCTAATCTAAGGACTTAAACCAAATTAAACTATTTTATGTTAAAATTATTTTAAAGAAATACTAAAAAAATGCAACAATAAGATGCTTAAACAATTATTTTTTGTGATTTTCTTTTAAGTCTATTCTAAAACAAATTGATACCTAATTATTAAATGAAATGAAATTAAAGTGCATAGTTTTGTGTTTTTTTGTATTTATTTAATTTTCTCTGTTTCTTATAAGAAAGTTAAAAAATAAAATTCACAACCAAATAATGCAAAAATCAGATTTCCTAATTAACTCCTAATTAACTGCAAATCAACTAAAATGCAAAAGCATCATTTGTTATTTTCCACTATTTTATCCTAGGAAAATTAACTCTTAATTAGTCCTAAAGTATGACATTAAAACCTAAATGCAAATGCGTATTTTTTGTATTTTTCATATGAATTAAAATGCACAGATAAAATG